>JANBOH010000072.1:0-57596 GCA_027478445.1 Coemansia asiatica
TGAAGGTCTTCTTCCACGGTGGCTTCTCCAACATCATCCGCGGTACCGGTGGTGCTCTGGTCCTTGTCTTCTACGACAAGCTCCAGAAGATGATGGGCTTCAAGAAGTAAACTCACGTCTTTTCTCTTACTTTTCTCCGTAAAAAATTGACGGAAATATTTGTTTTATTTTCTTTTTTTTGTTTATCAAAATATAATTTTTAGATTTCCAAATCATAAATTCGCGATCAAGTAAATGTTTTTTTTTTTTTTTTTTTTCAAAAAATTTTTAATTTTCTAAATAAAGAAAAATTGATTAAGAAGGTGATCCGTTGGCTCGCTCTGGAGATGACGAGTCGGATATCAGCAAGCTATGAACTGCGATGCGACGCTGCTGCGACGGCTGCTGCTGTGTCTGTGAGGATGCAGAGACTGGGGCTGGGACAGAAGCAGAGGCCGAGGTCGGCGCTGAAGCAAGAGCTGGAGATACCATTGCTCCTCCAGAAGCCAGTCCTGGCCGTGTAAGCACAGGCGCAGATGACGAGGAGGGCAAGTGGTGACCGTGCATAGAGCGCCCAGATCGGTCGCCAAAACTAACTGGGATAGGCGCGGTCGTCGCTTCGGGAGACTTTGTCGATGCATGGCGGTAGTGCTGTTGCTGCTGCTGGCCGATGTAGGTCGACTGGTTTTGGGCACGGCCATGTCCAGCAATGTGCACTTGTGATGACTGCAAATGCTGATTATTAGTTGCAGTCACTGCAGAGCCCGGCGTCTCGGGAGCAGATGACGAATTCGAGTAATTCAAAGGACGCGACTGTTGCTGTTGCTGTTGCGGAGTGCGTAGATTAGGAAGAGAATGTATATGTGACTGACTTCTAAGCTGCTGCTGTTGTTGTTGGTCCTGATAAGACGACGAAGCTGCATCGTTGGATGCAGACGAGACCAATGCGCTGATCCGCACGCCAGGAGACATGTGCTGGCGGGGATCACGGGCAGAATCTATTTGGCGATTGTAAGGACTGTACCGAGAATCGCTGCCAAAGGCTACTCCTGAGTGCGTCGGGCTCTGGTGATGCTGCTGCTGCTGCTGCTGCTGCGTGCGATGGTGAGGGCTCCACGGCCTGTGCTGTCCAAAGTGATGATGGTGCGGCTGCGAACGGCCGCTGCCTTCGTCGCCTACATGCATCGAGCGGTATAACGGGTAAGCATGAGATGGCGGCGCCATGTTCTGCGTCTGGTAGGAAGGCGAATCAAAGTATTCTCCGCCACCACTGACATTGCCACTACCGCTGTTACCGCTCTGTGCAGGTACATCTCTGGAATATGACTTGCGGCGATCATTGTGCTGATGCAGCTGCTGGCCATGGACTAACCCGCTAGACAGAGTTTGCTGGTGGTGGATCGGAGGCAAGGTCTGAGAAGCAGCCTGCGCTCTTGACTGATGCATCGTCAAATTTGCGCTGTGAGTGGAAGAGGGAGGACCTGGCGCATGCACTGCAGTAGGTATTGTCTTTGCATTCATGCTTCTTGAATTTGGAGAGGACACGGTATTCGCTGAATGGTGATGCCCCGAATTAGGTTCTTGCTGATGCTGATGCTGTTGTTGTTGCTGCTGATCCTGATGGTGGTGATGATGAATGTGGTGACCACGATAGTGCGAGGTGTTGACTACAGGCGAAGCAGTTCGTAACACGCTTGAATTTTGCTGTTCTTGTTGCTGTTGCTGCTGCTGCTGTTAGTGCTGTGGATGATTTTGGTGGCGCACGTGACGATTATGAGCATAACCGACAGCGCCATCAGCCTCAGAATATTGCTGATTCTGTATATCGGGTGCAGGCGCATACTGAGAAATGGAATGTGGCTGCAAGGGCTGTGGCGACTGCGAAAGAGCAACTCGGCTACCACTCATGGACGACCGACGCACATGGGCATGATTCCATGTGCTCGGGGGAGTAGGCCGCGAGGGCAGAGGATTCGCTGTTGGGACAGAAGGTATCTGCGGATTAGCCATTGTGTTAGGATAAGGATTCTGCGACTGAGAATGAGTCAATGGTTGCTGCTGCTGCTGCGATTGATGATGGTGCGGGTGAGGCTGATGATGTGGGTGATACTGCATTTGGTGTCCCGAATAGGCACCACTTCCAGACATGGATTGGCGATGGTCTATGTTCCACGTCATAAGCGGCGGCTGCGAGGGAGATGCGCCATCATGATGCATCACTGAAGCAATCAGGCGAGAGCGATTGCCCTTGGGACGAGCCGATTTCTGCTCCTTTCTAACTCGTATTTTTAGACCCTGCTCTGCAAACAGCTTCGTTAGACGAGTCGACTCTTCCATGCCAGGAAACTTTTTAGCAGAATATACAGTAAACATTGTCGACGTGATGGACTTGCAAAAGAACACTTGGTTGCCAACTATCTCAAACAGCGAAAACTTTAGTCTATACACGCCCTCACAACGTACAGAGAGATCGGGGAAAACGAAAAAGGCTCCGTCGTTTCCATTGATATCTTTAAGATGAGCCAGAGAGGCGACTACTGATCCTGTCATCGTTCGGGCCTTTTTGTCGCTTAAGGTGTTTAGCTCTCGCTCGCCACTCTCGTCCATAAGCGTCGCATACATAAAGTAGTACGGATTGTGCAAATAGATCCTACAATGAAGAATAAACAACAAAAAGCATACATTGAAAATACGAGGGATGTCATTAGCACTTTGTTTAGATCGGATTCGATAATTGTCAAAAGTATAATTGCATGAGCATTATCATAATTGCACAAGTAATGAAGGTACTAATAAAGGTTACAAATAAAAGAGGCTGTAAACACTTTTCCTTTGCAATTGTCGAAATTAGCAAAAAATAAAAAAAGCCGCATTGCTTGCGAATAATTGGAAAAAGCGATATTTAATGGTATGTCATCATTTGTCTTTTTTTTGTTTTCTTGAGACAAAGTAAATGCGTATATTATTTGCCTGATATATACGATGGCCTCGATACACAATACACGATAAAAAACAATGAAAAAAAAAGAAAAAGAATGCTTACCTATTGTTTACTGTAGTCGGGTCATTAACATGTAGTTGGATTATTGGCGGAGGGTCTACAGGTCGCCGGTCAGCTACAGATTTCGAATTCGATTTCGATAAGCAAAAATATAAATATGGAGGTTGTTGTTAGTTAGTTTGCAAATGAAAAAATGATAAAGTGGTTTGCTGACAACACAATTGGAATGTTTACATCAGACACAAAACAAGCAGTAATACAAGCCGGAAAGTAAAACAACAATAAAAACATAATATAACATAACATTAGAAAATAAGGCATAGTGAGACATTGGCTACTTGTTCAAACCACAAGAATAACCAAAAATTAACACAGGCCAAAGCAATATATAAAGCATAGCGAATGAGCAGTGCTCGCTGCATTAAGCGCTAAAAGCGTGGGAGAAGACGACTCATATGCAAAAGCAAAGAAAAAAAAGGGCGCGAGTAGAGAATGGAAGAAATAACAGTAGTATACCAATAGAAAACAACTGGGACTGATCGGTGATTAGATATAAAATGTTATCTTTCATCCAACAACAACAAAAAAAACAGAACGTTGCCCGGAAAACACAAAAACAAAAGGGAGCGAGGCTTTAATACTGCCGGATATTCCGTGTTGGCTGCGTGCAGTAAATAAATGAAGAAAGATGGAGTATCTCGGAAGAAGAATTGCAACAGGAAAACGCACAAGCAGATAAAAAAAATTGATAAGCTAGGAGAAGAGGGGAAAGGAAGGAGGAAAAAAAGGATGCAAACTGCGTATAATATGTGCGTTATATGCTGCACTTGCACGATAATCCAGTGTCTAGAAAAGCATGTCTGTATTAAGCGCGTCAACTCACCTTTCTCGCCGATTCCGCACATCCGTGAGCGGTTGGGCTCTTGACGAAGCACCAGCGTATGTTCGCTACAAGTTGATAAAAAGCAACGAAAAATCAAAGCAAAGCAGAAGAGACAAATGACACAATGGTAATGTTAGTTGACAACAGGCGATTGATAACTTGGTGTGATAGAATGCATGAAGACCGGTGCTGTCTAGAGTCCACCTCGCCTATAGCTGCTGCTGCTGCTGCTGCATTAGGGTGCATGAGCAAAAAATGCCCTGATATCCACAGACAGAGAGAGAGGGGCGGCAGGGGCCAAGAGCGGGGGATAAGTGAGCAGGACATATACAGCGTGCTGCGCATAGAAAGCTAAGCTAAGCTAAACTAAGCCTGGAGAATTAAGCAGCGAAGAAGATAACTTGTGCAATAAGCGACTGCTGGAGAAAGGGAAAAAGTCGTGTTTGTCGAGCGTTCTAGCATACGCAAAGTGAACTGGCAGGACACAACATACTTTTTAATAGACGGCCTTTAAGCTCCTCTCTCCGAACGCGTTTCCTTGCAAGACAATAATCCTCTTCTGAGCGAGCACTCGCAGTTACCTGCCGCCTGCTGTTTCCTGCCTTGATGACGCACGCACGCACGCAAGAGTAACCACCAAAGGCAGAAACAAAACATAAAGGGTGAAACAAAAAAAGACTGCTGGAAGATAAACAGGCGAATATGAAATCTCAAGAGCAAGGCACACATTTGCGACGATTAACCTACATTTGGCGTCTGTTGTTCACGCTCTGCTGAACCTGACCGAAATGAACAGCGTGCTCCATTCGTGCAGAGAGCAAAGTTTCGATAATAATAAAAAATAAGAACGTGGTTGGCGTCTTAATTTATGGCTATGTTCGGCTGGCGATTAGCGCAAGTGTAATGAGAAATAAAAGCGATATAAACGTGACAGAAATAATAAACAGGTCCAGAGGTAAGAACGAAAAAAAAAACTGGCCCCTGGCAGAAGAATAAATAAACAAGCCAAATATGACCAGATAAAAGAACAAGAAAAAAAATAATATAAAAACTGAATTTGGAAATATATATATTTTATTTTAAAACGGACCAGAAAAGAAATAAAAGAATCTTTTTGTGGTGGTTGCTATTCTCACCAAAAAAAATAGAAAACGTCGACCAACGAGGATTTTCAACGACCAAAAAAAATAATAATAAAACGCGTCCGTTTCCAAAGAGACAAACCACCACCACTTCACTTCCATTACAAGCTGTTGCTTGCTGACGGAAAAGGGAGGAGGGTTTTTTCCTCTGCTGCAACTTGCCTTTTGTGCTAAAATGCCAGGGAAGGAAAGCTGTGCGTCCAAGCCGGGGCTAAAGGCGGGCTGGGCTGAGCTGAGCTGGCTAAGAAAGGAAACAGAAGCAGGGAGGCGGGAAGGTACACCAATCGCAGGCCCGACGCCTGGTGATTACAACCCCTTCTACCCAGTACCCCCCTTTTTCTTTTCTGGCTTGCATCTCCCATCTCATCCCATTCCATTCCATCCCATCCTATCCCATCCCTTTTTTCTTTTTGCACCGCTCTCTGGCTTTGCCTATACTGCAAACACAACCACCACAAAACCACATGCAAAAACCTGCAGCTGTTTTCCTTGCCAGAAGACCTTGATTGTCTCCTCGTGTTTTTTTCTGGGCCAATTGGCTGGTGCGCGTCTGCTGGCCACAATACATAATATATGATATCACCAGCACCGAACCAATGGCGTCCTAGTCATGCGCGCGCTGCTACAGCTCCCTGGTATCGGCACAGCTGCTGTTTTCTACAGACAAGACAAAAAAAATGAAATCGACAGTGTTGTATGCCAGCAAGCCCAGCCCCGAACATAAGGGACATTACTCAGATATAGATGAGATGGGCAATCCTGCTTTGTAAGGACACAATATAAAAAGTAAAAAAAGGAGCAAAAGTTCTCTTTTGATATTCAAATGCCTTTATTTTTTTTGGGTCGCATTTCCCAAAAGAAAACAGATGACGTCTCTTGTAGAATCGTATATTTTTACGACCCAGAAAAAAAACACACACATACACAGAAAGAGACAAAGAGCAAACAACCATTTTCAAGTTTTTTTGCTGTTTTTTTGGTTTTTTTCCTCAATGTCTTGGTATCACATCACCGTACATAAGGCTTCTGCGCCGAATGGGAAGCCACTGCCAAGTCAGCAGAACACGCTGCCTCGACCCGCAATTAACGCAGCTAGCTTGTCCGCGGTGCATTGTGCGCAGCGCCCATTGTTGCAAAGCTGCTGATAGCTTCTGTTGTAAAAGACATCTCCAAATGCCTTTGACTGTAGATCCTTTTTCCAGGCATTTGGAGAAGTCCTGCTTGTGGTTGCAGTGATGCGATCACCAGACTCTCCCCACATGCTTTGCTTCAGGGCAAATGAGAATCAGGAAAAGAAAAGAAAATTGTTTTTCATAAAGACGTCAGTCAATGGCTTTTGCAATTAAGAAAAGAAAAGAAAGGAAAAAAGAAAAGACAATAAGGTGAATAGCGGTAAATTTAAAAAAGAAAATTTAAAAAGGTCATCTCACATATAAAATGGGGGGGGGGTTTAAAGCGCATATAGAGAGTTCGTGCAAGACCGGCAGCCAGAATAATAAAAAAGAGTAATTGAAAAAGAAGAGAAAAGAAATAAGGGCTTAGACGATGCAGCATAGAAGAAAGCGCACAGTGGCAGGCTCATGTAGTATGGCAGCAGCAGCAGCAGATCCGTGTTCAAAACGATCTGTGTTCAAGGCGATATGTGTTCAGAATGCACGGTGCAGCTCATCCATTGTGCCCAATACTGCGTCTCTGTCTCTGTGTGCCCTGGTTGCTGCTATTAGTGATAGTTGTTGAATATTAGTGTAGCATCTGTTGTCGGCCTGCTCGAGCCCCTCTATCCTTCCCTCTTATCAGCGGCGAGGTCTGAAGTTTGTTTGCAGAACATTCTCTGCGTTCGTGCCCTCGACCAGCTTGTAGCCGCTGACAACCGCTGTTACTGCCTTGATGTCGATCGTCGACTGCGAGCTATTGATTCCATCGGTCGAGATCCAGTCGTACAGGACGCAGCATGTCACCAGGACAAACACGCAGAGCTGCTCGCTCTCGCTGCTGTCGGCCTTGCTCTGCTTCAAAGTGTTGAAGCTTCCCGCGGCCAGCGTCGACACCGTGTTGAGCACCAGCGCCTCGGTATGCGACTCTTTGGCAAAGTTGCTGGCAGAGTCGACCACCGCCTTGGCCATGGGGTTGTGGTACGCGTAGAAAAGCGACATGTGGTTCGAGACATCCTGCGGAATCACGCTGCCAGCAATGCTTTGCTACATCAATCAGGATCGCAGATACACAAAGAAAAAAAATGAGAAAGTCTATGTTTAGCTGGGATACTACAAGACTATCTGATATGCGCTACCTGGCATAATGCTTGCTAAGTAAATTTTTTTATTTGCACCGAATTTCTAGAGTTGAGCAATAGTACTTACGTTTTCAGACTTGACCATGCGTGCGTATGTACGGCGATAGAAAGATAAGTCGTTTTGGATTGCTGGGATCGACGCCTACAATCTTTGTTTGTGGTGCAAAAAATGTTTATCACAAGAGGGCGTTTTTTACTTAGTTTATTTTTCTAAAAAAATAAGTCGATGGAGATTAGCAGACATGTGGAATTCTGGATGGGCTGCATCTCCAAAAATAAAAAACTAATAATTTGGAGTAATTAATATGTCTATAGCAGCCCATTTTCTTTGCTTCTTTCCGCATTTAAAGCGTGCAATACTGTGATGCAATCGAAAATTACCAGGATGCATAAACAGGACTGCAACGTCTTTAAGCAGCCAATTATTAGTTTACCATCATCAAGACCATTGTAAAAAAAAACAAACTTTTATGCAGGCCACCAAGCAAAGCAAGGCAAAACAAGGCAAACCCTTAGACCAATCATTTGCTTCTTCTTACCTTGAGCGCATCAAAAGTAAATGCGTTCTGCATTAGGTCTGCCAGTAGCCGCGCAAGACCCCGATTCCGATCTGTCCTTCCCAGGTCGTTCTCGTTGACCTGGCTGCACAGCTCTTCCAGGATGCTGGGTATGATCCGGTCTACTTTTTTTTTTTTTTTAAAAAAAGCAGTATTTTCGTTAGTCGCTGGATCCTTGTTAGAAATAGTGATCTCACTCTTGAAAGCCTCATCTATCTTTTTTTACTTACCAATGCCTTGCGCGTACTCGTAGCACTTTCGAAGCAGCAGGGCCGACGGGCAGATTTTCCGCCATGCTGCTTCTTCGTTTTCTGGAGAAGGCTGCGAGATGGCCGTCCTGATCTCGTCGCTGGCGCCATCGTATCTACGAATGCTCTGTATCAGCTCGTGCCCGGTCAAAAGCATGTGGTAGCCCTCGGGAAAGTTTGCTTTTATGTACTCGGCATTGCGAATATCTACAGCTCCAGGTAAAAGAAAAGGGGAAAAATAAGAAGGCACGTATTAATTATTGTACTTTCTACTGTCTATGTAAATGTCATTCCCTGCACGAAAAAAAAGCAAGGTGCATTGCAAGACCCTCTTGGCCAACAGCATCTTTTTTGTGCTTTTCAGAAAGCACAAGCAACAACAAAAAACGTTGTTATTGCAGTTTGTTCTGTATCAAATAGTAGATGCATTGAGTTTTTTTTTTTTGAAATTACCTCCTAGATTTAAAATAAAGTCGCTGAACTGCTTAGAAAACCGCGCTGCTGTCTCATTGTCTCTGGAGCTTCGCGAAGACCCGCTCCCATGGCTGCCAGAGCCGCCGCGTAGCATAGAAAGAAAAGACCCCATTCTAAGTAATTTGCAACAAAAACAACAACAAAAAAATGAGAAGGCTTCAAACTCCGCGCGTATATGTATATATGCCTATGTTTCTAAAGTATGGATATAATATAAAACAATATGGTAATAACACTTTAAAAACAAACAAGCTGGATGATGAACAAGAATAATAAAAATAATAAAACTCAAAAACAAAAGTCTGGTTTATTGTTGTTGTTTTTCAGAAAAGAATGTAAAAAAAGGAGCTAGTTGTCAATTACAGCAATAATAAACGCGAATGACCCAGAAAAATACCAAAAGCAAAAAAAAGAAGAAAAACTAGAAAGAGATAAAAAACAACACTAAACAATATAAGCAAAGGGGAAAAAGAGGAGGGACCAGCAAGAGTCAAAGCTTTGGAAATCGAAAAAACAAAAAAAATGGTTTGCAGCAGGAACAAAAAAAAACAAAGAAAAAGTAAAAAAAAAGGACAGAAAATCAGGCACAAGGCGGTTCGGCTGCCCTTTCTAACGATTTGCTCAAAAAGCCCAGTAAGCTCTCCATCAAAGCTGCTTTTGCTTTGTGCACCGCCGCCATCACGTGCGTCGCGCAAATCCACAAGCAAGACACACGTACACACGCACACACGCACACACGCGGGTTTGGCTTCACGTTTTGGCTCCCACAAAACAAACAGAGGCATGCAGGGAAGCTGCTTGCTGTCTGGGCAGGATGGGTGCCCTGCCCTGCCCAGCGCTCGCGACACGCGCTTGGGGGGACCTCTTCTGGATCTGCTGCTCTGGATATGAAAAACATGCAAGCATATCCACATATTTGTTTTCTTTTTGTCGATAAAATGCTAGCTGCCCACCACCTGTACACCGCCCGGCTCTTCGATGCCTCAGCACTGGTTCCTTCAAAGCTCAACCTAACCGCTGTGTCGTCACAGAGGTCGCTTTTGTTTGTCGCTATCGGCAAGCGCGTTTCAGTCTATGCCATCTCGCACCACGCACAGCCGCCAGTCTTCAAGCAGCGCCTGGATTATGCCCAGCCGATCCAGGGCGACGAAATCAACGCCATCTCGCTGGGACGCCAGACAGGCAGCGAGACCGTGGTTGCGGTCTTTGACAGCGGAAGGACCATCTGCTGGAAACTCGATGCTGGCTTTCCTGTCTTGTGGGATCGACCGTAAGTTTGGACTTCCAGAAATAAGCAAGCGTCAATGTCTAAAAATAATACTTGACACAATAAGGCAGTTTTTCCATCTTTTGTTCTTCTCACAACCTTTTTTTTTCGTACATTATATTCTTATTGTATAGAGGACGCGTGTCGACATGGGGATGCGCTGTTCACCAAGAGACCGATGCTGTGGCCACCAGCGCCAACTCACACGTAATCACAGTTCTACGGTCACCACGCATGGGTTCTGGCTCCAGCAGCAGCCACGCCACCGCAGAGCTGGGTTTCCATGCCGATGAATTTGAGCTAGCAGGCCACGCTGACAACATCCCCTGTGTGTCGTTTTCTGTCAGCGGCAGGTACCTGGCATCGGCAAGCATAGACTTCTCGATCCGCGTATGGTCGATGAGCACCAAGCAGATGTTATTTATATTCAGATACAGCCAGTGGTGCTGGGCAGTAGCATTCGTCTACCCCTTCTACTTTATGCCCATAGTAGAGCCATCAGAGTCTGGTCCAAAAAGCACCGAGAGCGCGCATGAGCAGCAGATGCTGCCCGGTCTTGGGGATGCGTTTTTTTCTGGATGGTCCGAGGATATCGAGCTGGTTGAAGAAGCCAGAGAACTTGAGCAACAACAACAACAAGAAGAAGAAGAAGAAGAAAGTAGGTCCAGCGACGAGTCGATGAGCCAGACCAGCAGCCAGCTGCAAACCGAGTACTTCGAGGTAAGCGCCGAACATATCGATCAGGACGCCGAAGCAGCACCATTGCGCATTATCGACCATTCAGAAGACATTGCCAACGGTCTAGCAACCACAGAAACTCCACCAGCATCTGACCCCGCGACCGACACCGACCATTCCGGCGATCCGCAAGATCCTCTGGACTCAATCTATGTCAAGCAGCCAGAGGCTCTAGAGCCCGAAGACGGGTCCTCCAGGTTGGGCCGTCCACTGCTGCTATGCAGTACAAGAAAGGACGTATTGCTTCTGGATCCCTCGAGCACTTCAAACGCCGAGGTCGTTGTAGATAGGATCGAGTATGCTGTCTGCCGAACACGCAGGCCGTCGCTGATAGACGTGATGGTCTTTGACCGAATCACCGTATTGGAGTGGATCCCCGATATGGCTATTGTCATTGCGGGCTCGTATTCGGGAAACATCGCTGTCATTAGGCTCGAAACCTTTATTGCTGATGACTCTGGTCCAAAGTACCGTATGCGGCTTTTGTTCCATCTTCCAGAAACACCTGTTAACCGCCAGCTCTACGGCGTCTCTGTGTATCGACATCCGATTGACGCAGAAAAGTTCCGCGCTGTCACGCTCTACATTGCCTTTCTGGATGGCAGATTGATGGCATACGAGCTGTATTACCCCTGAAGACAGCGAAGATATCCTTTAGTCTGAAATCCACAAGGCATTTGAAATATGTGTTTTTTTTATTAAAAACAATATGTTGAAATATAAAAATAAAAAGCGAGCGATATATGAAAAAATGAAAAAAAGATGACGGTGAAGATATATAAAGGTATCGGAGATTGTCTCAGATGGCACGAGGATCTGGAATATGCTTGATAATCCACGGATGCTGCAGAACCTCGTTAAGCGGCAGCCGCTTAGCGCCATCATACTGCAACAAGCGCGTTATAAGGTCGGCAGCCTCCATCGAGACATACTGGGGGATATGCAAGTCGACCTTGGCAATCCGACGATAAGTCGCCTTGTGACTCTGCAGGTCCTCGAACGGCGGCACACCCACCAGAAACTCATACATCAACACCCCAAGACTCCACAGATCCACAGACGCATTGTGGTCGCGGCCCTCGACCATCTCCGGCGGCAGATAATCCAAGGTGCCACAGAGGGTGCGTCGTCTAGAATTGGGCGCATGCACGGACCATCCGAAATCCGCAATCTTCAGGTCGCCGTTAGCATTAAGCAACAGGTTCTCCGGCTTAATATCCCTATGTATAACATGCTTGGCATGCAGGTACTCCAGGGCACTAGCCATCTGCGCAATATACTTTGCAGCCACCTGTTCCGTAAAACTTCCCTGTTTCTGCAAAAGCTTGTACATTTCTCCCTCGGACGCATACTCTAAAATAAGATATACGCGTTTTTCGTCATGGAAATATCCGTACAGACGCAGAATATGCGGGTGACGGAGGTGCGTCTGGATCTCGACTTCGCGACGCAGCTGCTTCTCGATCTTGCTCTCTTGCAGCTCGGCCTTGAACAGTACTTTGAGCGCGCAGATAAACCCGGTGTTTTTCTCGCGCGCCAGGTATGCGCGTCCAAACTTACCCTTGCCCAGGACTCGCCCAATGTCAAAGTCTGAAAGAGCCCAATGACGGTTGCCACTGCCGTTGCTCATGCTGCTCACACGGACACTGCCTTCTCTGCCGCTAGCTGCCGCCGAGCTGGTTGGCGGGGCAGCAGAGCGGCTAGGCGGAGCTTGCTGATGCGGTGCGCCGTTAGCCCCCGCACTTCTCGACGAATGGGCAGCGTCGTTCCTGCTACTTCCGTGGGCGTCGCGCTGTCTCTGATTGCTAGACGGCGGCCGTGACGAATGCTCGCTGCCTCCAGATGCAGACTGCGTTGCTGCTGCTGTAGACCGTACTCCCAGCTGCATGGTGCTTATGTTTGATGTCAGGATATCCACTTCTTGCTATCATAAAACAAATAAAAATGGATTTGTTGTCAATAAAAAAAATTTGATAGTGGTTTGAACGTGTATTTATGCTACTATTATCTGTCAAGTAACAATGTATCTAAGGACTTACGGTTTTTGCAGCAGCTGGTCTGCTCATTATGTTCCAAAGAAATTAAAAAAAGTCAAATTAAAATTGAAATTGCACGTTTCTTTTAGTAAATAAGAAAGAAAAATAATAATAAAAATAATAAAAATAATAAAAACAATACAAAAGAAAAAAAACGTAGTGTAAAAAAAGAATGAAAACACATCGCTTCTTCTGGTTGGCTCTTTTTTTCTTTTTTCTTTTTTTTTTTTTGCCAGGCACAAAAATTAAACGAAAAAAGATAAACAATACGAGTTACACGCTTGAGATTTCCCATTCATTTTCTATTGTTGCTGACCAGATCCAGCGTGCACCCATTGTACAGCGAACCTCTAGACCCACTATCGATTATATCACTAAACACACCGTTAGACGGCAAACAGTCAGCGCAATCAATAGCCCTTAGGCGATAAACAGTATCAGGAAGCACGCTCACCCCGATCTGTCTGGCAAACTGACCAGCAGCATTACCAATAACCGCGTTCTTGTTTACAAACACACTGATAGTCTTTGTCTTCCATCTGATATTTAGGTACAGCCGGTCGTTAATATCGATGCTGGCGTTTCCCTTGGCCTTGGCCTTGAGCCGCATCAGCTCGATCTTGGGCAAGACTCGGGGCTTGGAAGACGATGTCTTGAGTGATATCTTATTTGTTGCGTTCTGTCGCAGTGTCTGTAAAGCCGCCTGCTGCTCGTCAGTTAGCGTCTTTTTTGCATCGGCCTTGATGTCCTTGGGCCCTGTTCTAGCCGGATGCGTGTATGTAGACACAGGCACACTGCTGCCGACGGTGCTGCTGCTGCTGCTGTTGCCAGATGGCTGCTTACCGTTTGTTGTTCTTTCGGGTGCCTTGGGACAGCTGTGGCTAAAGACACTGCCATGCTTGGAGCAAAAGCTCTTTCCGCAGTGTACGCAGCGCATAGGCAGGAAGTCCAGTGCATTGCACCCGTCAAAGGCGCAGTTGTTGCCAACATCAAAAAGCTCCATCTCTAATATTTTCAAACAGACATAAGTCAAATATGTGTGTGGAAAGAAACGACGCTTTATTGAAATAAAATAAAGCCCTAGTCAATTCTGAAAAGAGTTTACTTTTAGGTTAATGCAAAGAAAAGAGTTACGGCGTTATGGTATAATACTAATGAATTTATGGATCACAGAACAAAGGAAAAATGGCTCTGGATGCTTTCAAAGGACACAAGGGGCCAGCGAGATTTGCGCAGCATATGAGACTGCAAAGGCGAAGCACAGTCAGTCGAGTCCAGCACAACCTCGATGAGATCTATGTATGGGGCAGATGGCAGAACGCCGTTGCGCATGTCAGTGTGATACTGGCGGTTGACATATTCTATATGGGCAACTGTATATCTCGGTGAGCATAAGCGTAGGGGAATGTACAGATGGTCGCGGATCGAGATCTCGCTGGGATGCCAAATGCGGTTGAGCCGCTTGATCTGAGAAACCTACAAGGCAATTGAAAATAAATGGGAAATGTTTGAGCGGATGTTGTTTAATGCGCACACAAGAGCTGACAAGTATAAGTAAAAGACACTTACCGATATTCCGTACTGCACGGATATTCCCTCGAGTGTGTCTGTCGGCGAAATATGATGCCTGATCATCTTGATAGTGCGTGGCATTACTGACGATGCGCCGATAGCAGCGCTCGACGCATGGCTGGCTTCAGGCTCAGAGATGGCAATTTCGTTATCGCTGCGAGACATAACCACGACATCAGCACCGACACGCGCAGGGATAGCCAAGTTAGGCGTTGCCGAGGACGACCTGACAATGTGGTCACCATCAGATACGCGGATAGCCAAGCCGCGTATGCTGGCACAGCTCGATGCCTCGTGGTTGGGATCCTCGGGCTCCATCGACAGACGACTAGCCAGCAGCAAAGGCGATATACCGATGGAGTCATCATGCGAGGCCGGTGCGCTCAGAGCTTCTATGTCGCTGTCGGCCTTGACGCCCACCATATGGGTCTTGGAGCGGGGCAGCGGCGACGAGATGGCATCACCTATGTTATGCAAAAGACCGCTTTCTGCGTTCCTGGCCACTTTGCGTGCAAACAGGTCGATGTCTGTTGCCGACGGCGACATCAATGGGTCGTTCAGTGCCCGGGTACGCCGAACAGCGCGGTGCACGGCTCTATTCCACGGCCGCTCAGCATCGGCAGCGCGCGCAGAGTCGGCGGCCCAGGGATTGCCGACGCTGATGTGCTGGGCCTCGTCAATGGAGCCTGTGTGCAGATTTTGTGCAAAGGCGTGGATGGTGTTGCGCATGTGCTGGAAATCCAGGGCATTCGCTGGAGAGCGCTTGTGTTGTTGTCGCAGGCCGGTCGGTGCATGCGTACGGTCGCACCAGCAGCTGACAAAAGCTGTGGTAGTCGTTGTGGCGGTCGCTGGTTGTGCCAAACCGTTAAATGGCTCCGTTTGATGGCAGGAATAAGTAAAAGAGGAGCGAAATGGACGCTGAATTAAAATAGAAAAATAATGTTTTATTTGAAACAAAGGTTAATAGGAAAAAAAAGCAGAAAGAAGGAGAAACGGTTTGAAAAAAAAAGAGGAGCTAAAAAGGGAGACGAAGTGGGCAGGTTGTTAATAAATGCGCCCAGCCCATCTCCATTCAAGATTGGTGCTCACGTCACAGGCGATGCTTCTTCCAGCTCAACCAAAACACCACCACAGTCCTTGGGATGCAAAAACACCACGGGCAGCCCATGCGCGCCAATCCTGGGCTCATCGCTCAGCGCTCTGATGCCCTTTTCCCCGAGCCACCCAAGCGCCCTGGCGATATCCGGCACCTCGATGCACACATGGTGGATGCCGCCATTCTTGTTTTTGGCCAGAAACCCCGATATCGGGCTCCCGTCGCCCAGCGGATGCAAAAGCTCGATCTTGGTGTTGCCCAGGTCCACAAACACCGTGCTGACGCCGTGCTCGGGCAGCGCTACGCTCTCGCTGACCTTGTCGGCTCGCATCACGTCGCGCCAGAAAGCGCTGGCTTGTGCCATGTCGGGCACTGCGATGGCTACGTGGTTCAGCCGTCCCAGTTTCCACACCGCAGAGTCCTGCGGAATGCCAGAAGAAAGTGTGCGCCGGGCGCCGATTCCAAAGTTGTTATGCACAGAAGGAGCCCTGGAAATGAGCCCCGAAGCGCAGCGCAGTCTAACGAGCATGTGCATGCGGGCTTTGCACAAAGCAGAAAAGGAAAAAGTATCAAATAAGAAAGAGACAAAGAAGAAAGCAGTCTTGTTTGTTAAAGCGCTGGATGCCTGTTACAACGAATGAAAAAGAAAAAAAATGAAACAAGAATGCTACAGATAAGAAAACGCTTGGGTACGGTCTTATATTCGATCACAAGGCTTGCTTGCTACTCCGTGGGAAAAAAAGCTGACAATCATTTATTCGGCGCACTTGGCGTAGCGTCGCTGTCAGTTTCGACAAAGTTAAAGAAGGGCACGTATCGCCTTAGCTGCTCGTTCTCGCGTCGTAGCAGCTCCATCTCGCGGCGCAGCGCCCGTGCCTCGCTGCATTCCTTGCGCAGGGCGTCGATCTGCTCCTGGTACACAAAGTTCTGCCGCATCATGTCCAGGTGCAAGTTACGGATCTCGCCGCTGATCTGCTCACGCAGCGGTGCTAGCGCATCGGAAAACAGGTTCTGCAGCACGTTGCTGCTGACTGATCCCAGCCCAGCGGAAACAGATGTCGATTCTTGCGCTGGTGCCGGCTCTTGTTCTGTGATCGGTTCTTGCTCTGCAATCGGTTCTTGCTCTGCAATCGGTTCTTGCTCTGCAATTGGTTCTTGAGCCGCTGCCTTTGTCAGAGGCTTCGGCGTGGCAAAGTCGCGGCCAACCGCCATGCCGCCAAGCCCGTCCACTGCTGATCCACTGAGCCGATGATTATGCTTCTGTTCCTTGGCAGAATGCGTCTGGAAAACCTCTTCGACCGACTCGGTGGCCGAAGAATCGACGGATGCACTGGCAACGCTTGCGCGCTTGTTGGCAGCCAAAGAAGGCGTGCGGTCAGCAGAGGGCTTCAGCGACTTCCTATGCCTGTCAAACAGCTGCGAAACCCGCTTATTGCTAGACACGCTCGACAGGCCATTTGTCTCGTCCTTCTTACTGTCGCTGGAAATCAGCTGCATGCCCTCAATATCCTTGGGCTTCTTGCGCTCTGGAGAAAGCATCTCCATCATCGAGTCCCCCACATCATGCGATTTGCTCAGCTCTAGTGGCTCCGGCAAAGCAGACGGTTCCAGATCGCCAGCTGCCCGCATACCAGACCGCGCCAAGTCCCTGGAACCAACCCGTGGCGTCTCGCGGTCGTACGGCGTCCTTCCATACCCTGCATATCTGCTGCCCGTCTCTCTCGTTAGCAGCGAATTCCTGAACCGTGTGCTGCTGGCCGGTGCTGCCGGCGCGTGCATGCGTGAAAGCGCAGCCAAGAAGTTTTCTCTGCTCACGTCGAGCGCCGCCCTCCGGCTCTGGTACGTGGTCTTTCCGGGCTTCTCCGGCGACAGCAAGTCCATAAACGATCGGTCGCTGCGCATTATCGACGCGTTCTCGTCCACTATGTGCATCTCGTCAGAGGCTGCTGGCTTGCTTTCCGATGCCATTGAGCCCAGCAGTGCCTTTGTCCTTGCCCTGTAGGCAGACTGGATAGGCGTGCTGTCGGCTGCTGTCAGACGATGGCGGTTGATGATTGGATGCTGCGGTGGACGCAGGATTTCGCTGTTGCTGTTGCTGTTGCTCTTCACAGCGCCGTTAGCCGCAGAGCCCGACAAGGGCGGGTTGTTCTCGCGCAACTCATCCTTTTCGTTGTCGTTATACTTGTCACTGGCGGCTGCTGCTCCTAGAGATCGTCTGCTGCGACACTCTGCCAACAAAGCAGCTACACCATCACCGTCATAGGGGTTGGACCGAGGAACTCGCTGCGACACGCCTTTACCGCTGATCGGTCCTGATGTCGAGACTGGGGCAAAGCTCAAGCTGGTCACAGGCCGCCCCTTGCCTACCGCGCCCCTCCACAGCGGCTTCTGCTGCCCGCGAATATCAAACACCAAAACTTCGCCGTCAATCGTGCCCGCCGCCACAACAAACGGATCGCCTCTGCTGCTCAAGCACGTAAGCGGCGTCCCAGCCGCTATCTCCAGCGCACTCCTACTGCCACCAGAACCACCAACACTCCTCGGTGCATACGCATCAGCATCAGTAATAACAAGGCGACCATCCAGCCCCACGCTCACCACAGTCGACGAATTCTCCTTGTGGAAGCAGATGCCGCGTATGGGTGCCGAGTGCACATGCGAAAAAGCCTTTATCGGCGCTGCATCCGACCGCGTATAGTCAAACAGCTGCACCAATCCGTCCTCGCTCCCCACAGATATCTGCGCCCGATGGCCCGGCGATATGTCCACACAGGTA
The DNA here is from genome assembly GCA_027478445.1 of Coemansia asiatica. NCBI lineage: Eukaryota > Fungi > Kickxellomycota > Kickxellomycetes > Kickxellales > Kickxellaceae > Coemansia > Coemansia asiatica. The sequence goes on from JANBOH010000072.1 coordinate 18,063, forward strand.
ATCGCCCTATGCGTGGCCGACCTGAGATCAGACCTGGTATTATGCACCAAATTGAACACCGCTATTTCGCCTCCAAAGGATGTCGCAGATACTACTAGTTTCTTCTTGCTGCTTACTGCCATACACGATATGTCGTTTTCGTGGGTCTGGCAGATAGCCCCGTACTCTTTTTTGACAAAATCCCAGCGACGCACCTGCCGCTTGGTGTTGTTGGCTACAAACAGTGACTCTGACCGGTTTCCGTAGTACTCCGCTGCTATGATATCCATATACTCATCATGGTCTCCCTTACGATTGACTTCTATGTCTTGGATAAAAGCCCCCGAGCTGTCGAGCTGCCGCATGCTCCTGCCCTTGCCGCCTACAACAAATGTGCTGCCGTCGGATGCCCACGACATGCAGGAGACAGTGCCAATGGTATCTGGCAGTGGGTCTGCATCAAATATGCTCTTTGTCAATATAGCTGTCTGCTCTCCGCTATTATATCCAGAGCCTCGCCGGTTGTATCTGTGTGCCATCGAGTCTTTGGGAACTGTGCCATCTATCTCTAGGTTCCAAACGCGTATGGTATCGCTTGTTGATGCTGCGATAGTACAGTTCATCCTTATATTAATTTCGATATGCGTGTATTATGCAGTTATTGTTTAAATTGTAAACACTAGTAAAATAAAACAAAAAAATAAACAAAAAAGCGAAACAGAGATATATTTGAAAAAGAAGAGCCAGTTTGAAAAACAAACAAACAAACAAATAAACAAAAAATGTCAAAAAACCCAAACCAAACCTATGCAGGTTAAAAATTAAATTGATCATTTTTTTTCGCGATCAACTTCCCAACACTCAATGAAAACAAAAGTAAAAATACAGGCTGCGCAAAAATAAAAAAGACTAAATCTTTACTCTTCTTTAGACATTATTTATTTATTTGCTTCATTTTTTCTTTTTTTTTCTAAACTTATAACATATAGCTTATTAATGTCAGCTAGTAAATCGACTAGCCTGGTGGTCTGTCCAGTTTGCGAAAAGAGCGTGCCCGAGTGGTATGTCAACGATCACCTGGACCACGAGTGCAAGAGCGCAGCAGCACCAGCAACGAGCCCGGCAGTCGAGGAAAACAGTAGTAACTCCAAGACAGCAAACAAGGCAAAGTATCTGTCGCTTTTTGCCAGTCCCAAAAAGTCTCGCAAACCCACTGCTCTGCCCATCAACACTCCTGCGTCCAAAAAGACTAGGTCTAATAGCACTGCCACTGAGCCAGTGCTGATCGACGACCAAGAGCCGCCACCACAACAGCAAGCCAAGAAGCATCCAGCAGTCGAGCTATCCAAACTCTCAGTGTCAGAGCAACAAAAACAAGGATCATACTTGTCTGATGCAGCTTCCTTGGACATGGAAAAACGTCTCCGCAATACAAGGCTTCCCCTAGCCGAACGACTGCGCCCACTGACTCTCGACACATTTGTCGGCCAAACCGATTTGGTGGGTCCCAGTGGAGTTCTGCGAATCCTGATTGAAAACGACCGAATATGCTCCTGCATCTTCTGGGGCAGCCCCGGTCTTGGCAAGACCACATTAGCACGGATCATAGCCTACCGGACAAACTCGGCCTTCAAAGAAATGAGCGCAGTCACACAGAACATCGCCGATGTCAAAAAAGCCATAGAAGAAGCCGGTAATCTGAGCCGGTTAGCCAACAAGCGCACGATTATTTTCCTCGACGAAATCCACCGCTTCTCTAAAGCCCAGCAGGACGTTTTTCTGCCCCATCTCGAGCGTGGCCAGGTTATCCTCATCGGCGCCACTACTGAAAACCCCTCGTTCAAGCTCAATGGCGCTTTGCTCAGCCGATGCCGCGTGTTCAAGCTCGACCCTCTGACCGAACAGGATATTGAAAAAATCACCAAAAGAGCTATCGATCTAAAATCCCACGATCGAGATACAACGCAACTGGCTAACGTCGAGCAAGGCGTTGAAAAATACATTGCGGGAATTAGTAACGGCGATGCCCGAGTAGCCATCAACATCGTTGATATCGCAATGAACTCACTGTCTCCTGGCGATTCCCTTGATCTCGACTGTATCCGCAGAGCTTTGCAAAGAACCCATGTTTTCTATGGAGCCGACGAGCACTATGACCTGATATCCGCGTTGCACAAAAGCGTCCGTGGGGGAGATGCCAATGCGGCGCTCTACTGGCTCGGACGGATGCTCCAAGGCGGCGACGACCCGCTCTATGTGGCTAGACGTCTGGTACGCATGGCTTCAGAGGACATTGGATTGGCAGATAACCATGCGTTGCCTTTGGCAATGTCCACGCTGCATGCTTGCCAGGCTATTGGAATGCCGGAATGCGATACTATCCTTGCTCACTGTGTTGTTTATCTGGCAAGAGCTCCGAAGAGCGTCGAATCTTATAAGGCTTTTAGTAATGTCAAGGCTTTGCTAGAGACTGAGCAGCCTTGGCCTGTCCCCATGCACATTCGCAATGCGCCGACATGGATGATGAAGGAGATGGGCTATGGCGACGGGTACAAGTACAATCCCGACTTTGACGGGCCAGTTGATCAAAGCTACATGCCAGACGCCATTAGAGACCACAACTTTTTTGATGAACGATACAGGACCAACAAGAAATAGAGTAGATTGTATAGGTTTTTTATTTTATTTTTATTTTTATTCTTGTTTTTAAATACGAAAACAGTAGTAAAACAAAAAAAAAGTACTTTAGAACTATAAAACATGAGGAGGAAGATGGAGAAAAATTTTTTTACATCAAAAACGGATAAGCAGTTTGTGGTCGCTTTCGCCGCGTCAAAGACGCATTCCCAGCACTTCCGTTTACATAGACATACGGTGCTGCCTTGGATAATGATGTAGCGTGTTTCAAACGAGGCATCTGCTCGATCTGTGCCAAAAAGTCACGAACTTCTTCGCGATAAGCCTCTTCAGGATCCACAACCTGATCTACAATAAGCGAAAACAGACGCGAGTCAATGTCTTCTGACTCATTTGTGCTTGCAAATGATCTGTTGTTGCTCATAGAATGACCAGCTGTCATACCATATCTATTAGCCGTTGTTGTTGCTGCTGCTGCTGCTGGCTTCTTCTCTGCTGGTGGAGATACCGGGTCGCGAACGGTAGCCGCAAACAGATTTATGTCGAATCCCCAGTCGCACAAAAGCGCTTCAAGATCAGCAGCAGTATAAATCCCAGATGACGGAGGAAGTGCAATCTGTATGCTCTCGGTTGGCATGGAAACATGGTGATACTGGATGCTCCAGCCAGTGCTAGCCAGCTTCTCAGTTAGTCTCGATAACAGAAGCGAGTGCAGCTGCTGTACACGCTGTACATCCGATATAAGCTGTGCTACATTGGTCAAGGGCGACGATGAAAACGGTGCCTGTTGCTGACCATTTGCTGCAGTAGCCAGACTTGTAGACGAAATCGTATAAGGGATCGTAATTGTCACACACTGATCTACAGGGACAGAGGCAATTTCTTGAGCAGCCTTAGCAATAGGATGCATCTGCTCTAGCTCTTCTTCTTTAACTACAGCATTTTCACCTTTTCTGTTGCCGCTATTATTGCCCGCTGCCTGAGCCGCAGATGTCATCTTGGAATTGCTTTCTTTCTTGACAAACTTGGTTGCTGCAGGAGACAACTGAGCTCTTGCAGTACTCAGCATGCTGATTTTAGTTCCCTGTGCAAGAGGCGAAACAGATGAGAGATCTCTGCGCTGCTGTGAAAACCCTCCAGCAACAAGCACCTGCCGCTGCAGCTGTGCCATAATTATACGCGCAGAAGCAATGTTCTTTGGTCCAGATAGACTGCGCATCGACTGCGTAATAGTTCTCAAGTACGGATACCATTTCCCGCCGCTTCCAAACGCCCAGATACGAGGATTAATGGCACGACCAGCAAACCGAGAGACTCCAGGAATCGCAGTAAGTTTTCGAGAAAACTGCTTAAACAAGGACTGCAAGTGAGTCTGCGTTGTTGCCAGGCGCGTCGCTGTGCTGGTCCCCTTGGCCATAATACGCGGTGCCCTTGCAGCGAGTTTCCCAGCTGCTGTGCGCATAAATGAGCGGGCAGCTGTGTCTGCTGCGGCTCTTTGTGAAGAAACAGATGGCCCAAAGAAGGCCCGTATGCTGCTCTGCACATACTGAAGCAGCTTTGCAGACCATTTGCCGCCGCCTACGCAGTTTCCATGCGGCGATTTGTGGTGGTAGGCTGCCTTGCTTATATGGCTGATGCCGCGCATTGTGGTGTCAGCCACAGTGGTCCTCGTGCGGGCAGAAGCCGCTGCTGCGTATCTCAGCATTCTGAAAAAAAAAATAATTTAAAAGCGGTCAGAGAGCAATAAACGAGAAATTGAAGAAATTGATAAAAAAAAAGTATATTTAAATGTTTTAAGAAAAAATATAAAAAATTGTTACTTGAAAGAAGAAACAAGAGAAAAGCGGAAAAAAAGAAGCAGTACTACAAAGGGCTTTCGACAATCAACTGTCACAACCATCACGTGGGGACCTGCATTGAAAAAAAGCAACGAATCAAAAAATACCTGTGCAGCCATCAAACACAAACCACCACCCAATCAGAGCCATGGCATCCATACAAAGTCCATCTTTGCCAGATTGGCTGGCGCAACAGCCTGGATCATCATCTGGATCAAGGGCTGCATGGGCGACAGCTCCTTTTCCTGGACTTCCTTTGCGGGCAGCGTCTCCGAGAGCTGGTTAGCGCGGAAGACAATGAGCTTCACGTTGCGATCGCACATCTCTGCTAGAGCAGACCGGTTCGAAGCGGCCAGCGCACGCACAGATGGCATGTGCATAAGCTCATCACGCACATACAGATCCAGGAAGTCGCGTAGCAGATGATCGGGCTGGGTCAAACGCTGCGCTATGCGATGGATGGCAAATGGCAGAATGCCCTCAAGTCCCAGCTCGGTCACAAAGCTCTGGATAGCTGGGGTCAGACGGAAAGGCACTGGCTCGTTGCTGTGGAGCAGACCGGGCGTTGCCTGCGTGGGCACGAGCTCAGAAAGACAGATATTACCCAGCGTGCGAGTGATCGAGAGCTTGGCAGGAGTGCGGTGAGCGCTGGCAATGATGTGTGTAAGCGCGATCGAAACTGAAAACTGGAACGAGAAGTGCTCGCGGTAAAGCCAGTAATCCATCGGCGACGCTGAGTGACTGCGAACATCGTCAGCAAGCAGCGACGAAGGGACCATGTGCTGGCAAATGTGCTCGAACAGCGCTGTAGCAGCAGCAGGCACATTCTCTGGCGACGGCGCCATCGCGCGCAGACGAGAGACAAAGTGCAAAGCTGGGCCGATCTCAGCAGTGCCTGAACGGGCGCATGATGAGTCGTAGACGTCTTGCAAGGTAAACGAGTCTGGCTGCTCCTGAACCAGGCGGATATGCGGAGCTAGCGACACAATTGTCGGCAGATGGAAGGCCAGACGGCGCTGCTCCCATGCATCGCGGTCATGCTCTGCAGCAGTATCCAGATTGCGATAAAGCTGCACCCAGCGCTCTTCCTGGTGGTTGTGCCTAGTAGTAAAGTGCTGCACAGCAAAGTGCGAAATGCTGCCGTCAGATCCGCGGATAGTCAGCATTCGCGCAACGCTTGTGCTGCGCAAGACAACCTCTAGCGTCGGGATAAAGCGCTCGATCCGGACAAAGTCGTCTGCTGAGTCTGTAAGCCGCAGGTATTGCCCGGGCACCTCGACGTCTTCGAACTTTTGCTGCTCAAACTCGACCAGCAGCGGTCCAAACATACTGAGCATCAGTGCGCGTGGACGGCGTCCGCGGATGGCACGGCGCAGCATCTGCTGCCACTGGTACATCTTGGTGACATATTCGCACAGATCCATCTCGCGCACAGAGCCAAAGTCCTGCTCGAAGCGCGTCTTGATAGTGCCGGCTGGCAGGCTCAGCGCTACGCGGCATGTGTTGGCAACGATCGTATCGACCAGACGCAGCGAGCCTAGTGGCTGCAACATGACTGCCGCATGAAGCTGCTGCAAGCTATCTGCAAGCAGAGCATGGACCAGACGGTATATATCCTCCTCTGGACATGGCTTGAGACGGTGCACTATGTGGTCAATCATGGTTTCCATCGACAGAGCCAGCAATGGATGAGCGGTCTTGAGCTTTGGCATAAGCTCATCAGCTGCCAATGAGGGCTGCTGCTGCTGTTGTTGCTGCGGTTGTTGTTGATATTGCTGTGCAGGTGATCCAGTGTTAGTGTTGCCAGACTGGTCTGGCTGGCGAAGACGAGCAACCAGAGCCTCCTCGCGCGCAGTGCGCAAAGCATAGTACAGCGCCTGCGGATACTGCTTGGCAATGCGCAACAGCAGTTGCTGCGCCTGACGGGCATACGGCGCATCCAGACCAGCCAGCAGCTGCGGTACAAAGGCGATCCAGTACCACGTAGGCATCTCGCTCTTGTAAGCATCAAACGCAGCACAGACGTTCCCAGCAGCGTCGTCCTGGCTCAGCAACCACAAAGTGCGTGCTAGATACCGACGCACGCGTGGTCTTTTGTCCAAGCCGGCTGCCTGCATGTAGCAGCTGATGGCATTGACAGCACCAGTGGTATCGGGTATGTTGCTGCAAAACCGCGCATCGTTGTAGCGGCCCCATGCAGCCCATGCCTTGTGAGATCCCAGATCCAACTGAATACCAGTAGCAAACGCATGGTTAGCCTCGTCAAGCTTGTCCAGCTTAGCCAAGAACTGGCCCTTGAGCGTAAAGAACTCTGCCTTTTGCGGCTGCGAAAAGTACATCAAGTTGGTATTGCTAATGACATCGAGGCCGCTCTGTAGCTCGTCTGGACGATGGTAGTAGCATTTGGCCTGCTCGCGCAGCTTAAGGAATGCTTCTTGAATCTCAATGTTTGGCAAAGTGTAGATACGAGTTAGCGAGCTGATACACACATCGACAAGTCCATGAAGACGCGCTACATGAGCAAAGCGATTGATGATCCATGCCATCTCATGGTAGCCACGATATGCATACGAGGTTAGCACCGAGTTGTTGGTACTACTACCGTTTCCTGCTCCGTTTGCCTTGCTGTCGTCCTTGGACGCAGAATCGCTATCGCCATTGCTTTCAGCAACGCCCTTGCGAGAAGCCTTGTTTTTCTGCGCACCCTTGGTAGCTGGTGGCGCAGGAGTAGAGCTCTCACCATCGCCATCGTCGGCCTTTTGCTGCTGCTGCTGTTGCTGCTGCTGTGAAATAAATGGCACATATACATCGTTGATAGCCTTAAACACATGCTGTCGCCAAGCAACAAGGTCGCTCCAAATATTAATCGGATCGCTGTTGTTAGGCAAGCGCTCGCGCCAGGTCTGCAAAACAGACTTTAGATCACCCGACTTGGCTTCGAGATTATCCGCTTTGGTAGTTGCCAAGCTCGCATATATATTGCTAGCATCGCCGAGCTCCACCATAAGCTGGAACATGTGCAGCAGAGTCGTGTGAGCTGGCGTACCCACGGCAGGCAGGTCGTTCCATTGCTGTAGACATGCTCGGATACCCTCTTTGCACAAGCGCTGGAAGTCAGCAGACTTGGATCCAGACCCGCTGCCTCCAGCTCCCCGAGAAAGAGCTAAAAACGCCTCGTAGAACCTGGACCTTGCGCTGCTAGCAAACTCCGTTGGCGCTGCCTTGAGCAGCTGGCGCACCTGAGCGCTCCTCTCGTTCCAGTCCCACACGCGCCACCCAGCATCGAGCTCGATCTCTGGCAAGGACTCGTGCAAACCTAGGTCCAGAAGCATATCCCAGCTCTGTAGGCGTCTGGTAGCCTCGACCCACCGAGTCTCCCACAAGCAGTACTCAGACTCGGAGAATGGCAGCACTCCTCCGCGCGCCTTGGTCTGCGCACGCTCGTAGGCGGCCTGCGCGCCAGCCCAGTCATCCAGCTGCTCATATGCCAGAGCGACATGCGATTCGCGGTACTGGCAGTGCCGCTTCCATGCGCCATAGAAATAGTGCTTAGCAGCCAAAGAGGTATACAGCTCTGTCAGCGCATCAAACGCACCGAGCTCTACGCCGGTCGCGCGATCGAATATCGCTGCCTCGATTTCGCGTCGCTCAAGCAACTTTGTCTCTAAAAGCGAAAGCGCTGGATACCATGCACAGTAGGTCTGTCCAAGGTAGCGCAAGAGCTGCGGAGGCAGGCGTGGAGCTGGCTGGCATCCGCAGAACCCATCAAGCAACGCCTGGATCACATTGGGACGTGCTCCAGTTTGCGCCTGATGATATGGCTTGGCCAGCAATCGGATCATTCCGCTTGTCAAGTCGTGCTGCTCCTTGGACCCAAGGCCCTGCCATAGCAATGGGAACAGTGAAACCCACACGCCAAAGGCAAACTGAGTGTCTAGCAAAACCAAGCGAGACAATGGACGTACAATATCGCCGACTGTAGCTACTCTAGCTGCAGAGTCTGATCCTGTCGAAGAGGAGTCAACGTCCATTGCCTCAACTAGCCTGCTATTGCTGCTATTGCTGCTATTGCTGACGCTGCCGCCGCCTGCAGCTGCAAATGTGTGCAAGGCAGCCTGTTGGTGCACAGATGCAAATAGCAAAGGCAGGCATTGCTGCAGCCAAAAGGTCGACGAGACACTTTCCCAGTTCTGCGTCTCCAGCAGATAGTTCAAGCGAACAGACAGAGAATTGGGCATATTGGCGTCAAATGTATTAAGGAACCGACTGCGCATCTCGCTGTCCTCGCTCTGCATGCCCGACAAAAACGCTTGCTCGAGCCTCATTGTCATCTCAGAACGTGTAAACCGCGGGTCATTGTAGACTTCCAAAACGAGTCCTAGGTATTTGCGCTCAAGAAGTGCAAAGGCGTCTCCAGCATCGGTATCAGCACCATTATTACTAGCCGCAGTACGAACGCTTACGCGGCTAGCGTTGTCGCTAGCAGAGGCAGAGCCATGCACAAAACACATCATAGAGGACATAAGCATAGCCTTCTCTTTGATGGTCGGGAACACTTCTTGTGGATCCATAACCCATTCGCGAACCATCGCAAGAACAACATGCAAAAGAGCCGCATCGCTCGAACGCTCGATCAGCTGGATGATATGCGTCAGGAAGCTGCGACGCTGGTCGCCTAGTCTAGAGATGTGGTCTCGCAGAAGCAGCAAAAGCAACAAAAGAATATCTAGCGCAGTCTCGCCCTTAACTAAGCCCTCAACGCTCAGCGGGATCTGATGATCCGAGCCGCTTGAAACAATGCGGAGAATATCTGCGTCGCTGCTTGCTGCCCTTGATCCCCCGTTACTACCATCTGAGCTCCCCAGTGTAGATAACGACGAGACTGAGCCCGTGGGCTGGAGAGCTGGTGGGGCCGATCCAGAGCCGCTAGATTGGCTATTGCTAGCAGACTGCGAAGCAGCTACGGTCGCTGAGTGCGAGTTGTGCTCCTTGGTGTATCTCTGCACCAGCTTCATCAACGGCGCAATGTACGAGTAAAACTGCTCGCCGGTGTACTCGCCGATCGCATGCAGCATCAAAAGTGTGCCATAGACATTAGTGCTGTCAAGGAGGTTCTTGCTGATGGCTGCCTCGACATGCGTTTTCAGATCAGTGACTACCTGGGAGCTGCCTAGACGCTCGTTCCTGACTGCTTGACTATAAAGCTGTCTCAGCATAGAGGCAACGATTTTTTGCACCTGTCCGTTGTCCACAGACATACACTTGCGCACGATACTGACCAAAACGCCATAGTACTCCTCAAACCAGACAGGCTGCATCTGCTCAGTCACAGCAGAGAGCACAGTGAGAATATGCAGAACCAGCTGCTGGTTCATACCTTGCGCTTCGATCTGCTGCATAGACCGCTCAAAGAATGTCAAACGAAGATGCATAGGCGCCCACTTGCTAGAGTCAAGATACTGCGTAAGCAAGCCAAGCGCACGTGGGCCAAGATTGGACTTTAGTGCAAAGTCAAAGACCAAGCAGAGCATGCGCAAAAGAAGACCAACGATCGTTTCGCGTCGCGACTCGGACATTAAAAGATCGGCCTGCTGTGGTGCTGGCTGTGCTGGCTGTGCTGGCTGTGTCGGAGCCGATCCATTAGCTGCAGCGGTTGCTGCAGAACTACTATCACTACCCTGCTGCTTGTTTGCAGCACTTGTAGCGTCTGAATTAGCATCTGCAGGAAGCGACGCATCGCTGCTATTCTTCAGTACTTGCGCTTCAGAAGTTTCAGTGCTACGATCTGCACCGGACTTTGTGCTGTCCTCAAGCATTGCGTGCCATTTAAGGAACAGGTCCATGATATCTAGAGCCAACGTGCGTGTCTCAGTGGTTGCGCTGTGTGTCAAGCACATTTTCTGCAAAATGCCAACTAGGTTTGTGGCAAACTGCGCACGATAGGGGAAGAATATCGCTGGATGGCCAGCAATAAGCTGATATACATGAGTCGTATGGGCCAGAGACGCGCTGTTATCGATAAGAATACGCTTAGCCAGCACAACCCATGCTGGCAGACCACCAGCTGGGCCGCCTCCAGCATCTGCATTAGGCCCCTGCTGTGGAGCAGACGGCATAAGCCGGATTGGGAGCACTGGGAGCAATATGTCCAATGACTGCCGGACCAAAAAGCGACTTTCGACTTGGTGCGCCTTTAGCAAAGAGCTGTATGCTTGCAAAATAATCTTCGGCGGAGTGTCGAAGGCAGCTATAAACTGCGCTACCAGCACATATGACGCATTCTTGATCATAATATCGTCGTTTCGGATATAGTTCCACCCAAACTTGATTATATCCTTGCGCTGGTCAGCTACAGCACTAGCTGCATGCCTGATAAGAATGGATGACAATTGGACCAGCTCGAGCCGAACAGATGCCCGTTTGATAGAAGACGGCTGCGCGTTATTGGGCATATGCACAGCCCAGACGCGCTGATTGATCAGATGAATGACCTGCCCGCGGAGAAGATCGATTCCGCGCTGCTCCTGCGACAGAGAGCGAGAAGCCAAAAGAGAAGAGCTACCGATATCGGATACTGCAATCTCGGGAAGAGTAAATACTGTTGCGACCATTGGATTAATAAGATGCTGCAAAATAATTGCGTTTGACTCATCAGAGACATTGGGATCTGACAATCTGACCAAGAACGCAGAAAGGATTTCGCGACGCTTGGAGATTGGCCATTTAACTATCAGCTCTGTCCAGATATATTGGAACACAAAGGATATATCGATAATATCGATGCTGCGCCCAGCTATCTCGAGAAGCTTGAACAAAACAACAGATGGATTGTTCATTGCCTTTGTGGATACCAATAAACAGCGCACTATCAGCTCTAAAAGAGCTGGCTTTGCCAAGCGAGAAGACTTGTTTGGCGCCATGTCTAGCGGATGAGCAGCTGTCCATGTGGCCATCAGGGCCTGCAATAGATCGCTTCTTTCCTCGAGCCAAAGCGGGCTGTACTTTAGATTTGCATAGATCATGGTCATTGCAGACATTGCAGTATACAGACGCTTTGATATTACATCGCTGGCGGCTGAAGAGAGATTGCTGCTTTGGGCATTATTAGAATCCTGCACTGGTTGCGAATCAACAGCCATCATCGAGTCTGAGCCGTCCTCGGCACGGCTATTATCAGTATTGTTATTGTTGATGCTGCTGTTGAAGCTGGTCGCCTTTATGCAGAACTCGCGAAGCAGATCGATCAACGCTGGCGTTTGCGCAACAAGCGCATCGCGCAGAGGGCTACACTCTAGACTACTTAGAGCATGCGTAAAGATTCGCATATAGTGCGGGCTGTCGACGCGCTTGATAAAATATATCACAGACTCTGTCGGATAGCGATTCAAGAACTTGAACAAAGGCTTTCTGAAGGGACTCGACTCGCGGCGACACAGATGCACTTCAAGGTTGACGACAGAGCCGACCAGGTCGTCAAGAAGAACTCCGGCTGTTGATGGCAGCAAATAGAAGACTTGCAAAATAGCAACTAGGATCTTGATTTCGTGCATGTCTTCAACCGACTTTTCTGATGCTGCCTGCAGAAGCTGCGGATTGGCCCATTGCTGCATATGATCAAGCAGCTTACGGCCGACCTCTACCTTGAAATAGTTGGTCAGAAGCTGCAAAAGCCGCGCCAGGCCATCGAGACTAGCGACGGTAAGCCGCTTGTAATCTGACAGGTTCAGCAAGATTGGACGAAGACCAGTCTGAAGCAAGTCTCGAGGCAGCTTTTGCTGCTGCAAAAGGACTTGTTTTAGGCCGTCGTTGGCTGCATCTACTACCTCTACAGACTTGTGATACAGCGACTTGAAAAACACAGATATTATGCGCGCACGAGTGGGCGTGTTTTTCGAGTCAGAAAACTCTGGCCTTACCATCGCCGCCGTGAGCATGCGGATGCAGACGTGACGAAGGTGAGTCAGAGAGACCGTATTGCTTCTCACCTGTGCAGGATGGTTGACAAGGGCCTGATCCTCGGCATCTGCCAAGGCAAGGGCCTCAGAGAGCAAGCGGAGGAGCTCCTCGTTGATCTCGAGGAACGGCGGATCAAGCGACAGACAATATGTGATTGCGTCGATGTTTCCAATCTGCATGTTGTGAGGCAGTGCTCTCAGGGGCTTGCCAAATATAGGTCCCAAAAGGCGGTCGCGGAATGGCAGAAGCAGCGCAGTAATGCTGCATCTAGTAACATCGACAAGAATAGCAAGGCACGCCTTGGCAGCCTCTCTAACCTCGTTGCTGGGATTTGCGAGCTCCTTGGTGATAAGAGCCAAAAACGACTTGAGCAAACGACTGTTTTCAGAAGAAAGACCAGCAGTAAGCCTTTTAAACGCTAGCGTCGCTTGCTGAGTTGACGCAGCCATTAGCTCCTGGCTGCTTTTGATGGCTGATTTTGCAAGCTCGCCCTCGCCGGCACTAGCGCTGGCACTGCCATTGACATTGGCGTTGGCATTGGTATTGTTATTGGTGCTGTCGTTGTCGTTGTTGTCGTTAGAGTCTTTAGAAGCAACCGATGCAGACTGCGAGTGCTTGTCTGTGACCATGTCTGCATCGTTATTAGTAGTGGCAAGTTCACTCGCGCTAGCATCGATCTTGGGATCTCCATTGACCACATTCGAGGTATTCGAGATATTTGCAGCGGCATTTGCATTAGAGGCAGAAGGCTGTGGCGAGGAGCTAGTCTGACCATCAGGTCGAGTATTAGTATTAGCATCCTCATCCTTGACAGGATTATCCTTGGAAGTGGTTTCGCCTGCATTATTTGCACCCGGCTCTGAATCCGAAATAGCAGAAGCTTCTGCCTTTGGCGGCTGGCTATCGACTGCCATTTTGTCATCGTCATTGTTGTCATCTTCGTTATTTTTGTTATCGAGCTTGGCTTTTTCAGCAGTATTGGCACTGTCATTATATGTAACACTTGGCGATAGTGGACTCTTGGATGGTGGATCCGCAGCGGCCGTTTTTCCAGCAGCGCCTGGAGAAGCGCTAGTAGTATTGGTATCACTTTTCCTTGGTTCAGACATTTGCACGTCCGTCGCTATCACATTGCCGCCGTTGCTATTGCTATTGCTAGCAATCTTGCTTTTACCCTCGCCATCGGTTTCCATTGCATCCTGTTCCGCCTCTGTCTCTGCCTCTGCCTCTGCCTCTTCTGCGAGCGCAAAAACTTCAGCGGGGAAAGCCTGCTTGATAATCTGCAAAAGAGTATCGCGCGACTCATCGGTGTTTGTGCCTGGAAGCACGCTAGAATTGACGTCCTTTAGAGTAAAAAGCAAGGCCTTGCTAAGCTCAAGCAAGTGGTCAGCAAGCCAGCTGCGTCCGAGCTCGAGCTTTTCAACTATAAAGGCAATGCCAACGCAGCCGCTGTGCTTGGTTTCAACAGATGGGTCATAGCATGCAGCGCACAGGTCGGAGACAATGTTTCGCATAGCCGGAAGCTGGCCAACCAAAGCAGGCTTGCTGATAACTTGCTCCTGTAGAGCCTTATAGAAGCACTGCAGCATCGATGCTCCTGTGATTCTGAGACGCCGAGAATGAGACACTAGTACTCGCGATATGACTTCGGGAACTGTGTTGGCCAGCGCAGTAGCAAAAGCGCCCCCATCTTCGTTAGCTAACTTGTCAGCAGAGATCGCCTCAACACACTGAGCAACATGCTGCTTGGCACCAGTAGCAATAATGGAATTCAGCAGATCGCGTGCATCTGTGCTGTACATACTCGCTAGACTAAGCGCCCAGATGATCTGCATTAGACCACTGTGACTCAAAGGCGGATTTCTGCTCGAAGTTGCTGTTCCAGCACAAAGGTCACTCAGCGTGATATCAGTTGCAGTCAGTGCAGCCTCGCTGGTGGCCACAGGCGCATCTGCCTTAAACGTGTCGCCGACTGACTCGCAAACAGAGATAATGCGTTCCAGATTCTGGCTACCCTGAGAGCTAGGCGCAGACATGTTCAGTAGGCGCTTCAAGGCAAGAGGATCGTTTGTAAGCGAGATCAGCTTAAGGCCATGGCCTAGACTACTGGTCTGTCTCGATGCATCTTTTCCTGCTTTGCCATCCGACACAAAGGGAAGAACAAGGGTGTACCGAGCGCATGCAATGACAAACTCTATAGCATCCTTGCGCGCAAGCTCCAATTGTCTGGTAGCAACGCGGTCGCCAAGGACCTTGATCGAGAACATGATTGCGTCCATAAGAGGCATAGACACAAGACCTGGAAGACCCTCAAACGTCATCGGCACTACTAGCTTATCGCTTTCCGACTTCAGTGCGGCGCTGGGACTGACGGGCTCATTGGGATTAGCAGGGAAACGAGTAAGAAGCATATGTCTGTTGCGACCGCCCAGCTTCCCTAGAATACGAGCTGCAACTGGAGCATGAGTAGATGCGCTAGCGGGCAAGCGCAGATGCAGCCAGAGCGACGACATAATATCGTCCATCACCGGCGTCAGAATCGGATCCAAAAACTCGCGGGTTAGGTTGTCTATGCATAGCTCAAGCGTTCTCAATCCCTGGCTCACAAGCTCGGGCCCAGATTCGAGCGCAAACACAAGGGGCTTCATCAAAAGAGAAAGATAAGGGAGCAAAACGCTCAGCCGAACTGGCACAGTCAGACAGATCTCGACAAACAGCTCTTGCATCGACGAGGCCAGTTTGGTAAAACCAAGCGCGCTGTTCAGGGTCTCCAAGAGGTTCTGGAGCACGGGGAACACCTCTTTGTACAGCGACTCGTAGCGACCACCGCCAATGCTGCGGAAAAGAGCACGAAGCAGCAAGAAGTAGTTCTTTGGACACTTTGCGTTTTTGGAAATAGACAGTGCAGAGTTGATAATGGTCTGGACATATGGCTGCAGAACAGGCTCGTTTGCCTCAGGATAAAGAGCAAGTGCCAAAAAGGCGACCTTGAATAGATGCAGCATGGTGCTGGTGCAGATCTCGTCGGCAGAGCCCAGCAAGTCCAGCCTGTCACAGAGGTAGCGAAGCATGATCGAGATAAAAGCGGGCGAGTTTGGATCCGATGCCACAAATACCTGGACACAGGATATAGCCGTGCAGTGCTCGATCATGGCACTGAACGCGTAGTCAAATTGCGAGGTAAACAGCTCGTGAAACACGGTCAAGTCCAGTCCGACAAAAAGATTGGCAAACTGCTCTATTTGCTCCTTGTCCTCGCGATCGAGCATCTTGATTTGAGCCTCGCGCGAAAGAACATGAGTGCTGCTGTTGCTGTCATCATCGCTCAAGCAACAGCTGTCAGAGGAGCAATTGATATTGTCGTTGCTAGTCTTTGAGGCAGCCTTTGGCTCGGCAGCAGCCTCTGTTTTGACCCTCTCAATATCGTTAATGCGGCATGCCCTCAGACCTTCGCGGAATAGAGACGCAAGCAGGTCGAGCTCAAATCCCACAAGCTCTGCCTCCTGTGCAGTGGCCTCGGAGACAGCGCTGCCTCCAGAAGCAGTCTCGCGTTGGCCATTAGCGGCACCAGTATCGGCTTCCTCAGATTTAACCGCATTTGTCTGCGGCTCCATACCAAGGCCGAGCACGGAATCGCAGCGCTTGAGCCCGTATATCACGTTTTTGCATCCAGTGACAAGGCTGCGCAGCAAAAAGCGCAGCTCCTTGACCTTGTCGCCCTGCTCAAATGCATTGGTACGGATAAGCTCATTGGAGCCATATATTTTATCCTCTGCATGGCTGCCGCCAGAGCGTATGTCCTGGATCGCGGTTTCAGCCTGGTTGCCGATAGCTGCAAACGACGAGATAAAAGTCCTGAGTATAGATAGAAGCAATATACGGCCGTGTCTCTTGTCTGGAATATGCATAATGCGCTCTGTAATATTGTGGAGCAACTTTGCACACATTGTATGCACACCTGAGCTCAGAGACTGATCATGCATGCAGCCAGCATAGAAATCGACCATCTTGGTCAGCTGCGACGGAGAAAGCTCAAGCCGGATATGGTGCATAAGATCAGCAAGCATGCTAAATGCAAACGGCTTGAGGATGCACTGGCTGGCCAGCCCAGATCCAACAAGCACCTGCATGTCCAAGAACCTGTCTGCAATGGGCACAAATGCCTTGCGGATCTCTGTCGACACGATGTGACGTGTAGCAATAAGCATTTCCTTGCGCGTTGCGGTCGACTCGGCAGGACAAAGACACAAAAGCTGATATGTCAGTCGCGCAATTCGGTCCTGTAAGGGCAGCAGAAGCGCAGTGAACCCACGGGCAAAGAATGCCAAAAAGGAAAGCGTCTTTGACTGAGCTGTAATAAGGTCAGCATGCGCGCTGCGCCAGTGCTGATACTGATGCGCATACTGCAACTGCAACTGCGCTGGCTCGCCATGAGCCAGAGTGCTCTTAGGATTGAGCTCGAGCATATGCAGTATCAGAGGCAGAATATTAGACACAAAGGGATCGGCATGGCGTCGGTTGGCCTGGATGATCGAAACGACGATGATTGGGATTTCTGTCAATACCTTGAACGAGGTTGTAGCCTTGTTGAGGTTTTTTGTCGCCATATCGCCGGCATCGGGGCCTGGAGACATGGCACTTGGCGACATTAAATTGACGTTTGGCGTTGAGAGCGATGCAGGCGTGTCGAGGCTGTCCATGGCCTTGAGCATTTGATCGGCATTACGGTATATCTCGGCTGCAAGATCGAGAAACGGCAAGGCAATGCTCTCGAGGAGCTGGCGATACATACGGTGCAGCTCGTATATGATCTTTAGACAAACAACGGCGTTTTCCTCGTTTTCGACCTTCACCAGCTTGAGAAGAGTGGTAACGACCTCAAGCACAACTGGTCTAAAAACCTCGCTGTGAGGGATTCTTTGAATTATTTCCAGCAGAGTCGCGCGCAGTTTCTACAGGTATAAGTAATGAAAAATATTATATACATACAGCCCTGTTGACTCTTGTTTAGTAAACTTTACAATCGAACTTTAATTTCCAATCTCATTTTGAGAAAGAAGATGAAGGTTTAGTTCTTACCTGCTCTGGCACTGAGCTGACAAACACTGGAGGGGTCTTTAGCAGCAGATCGCGGATGACCGGCCATAGAATAGCTACAAACCGGGTGTAGTCCTGAAGCTGGAAAAATTCTAAAGAGTCACATAGCTCATGAGCAATTGTCTGCTTGAGCTTGGTGTCGAGTCTTTCGTCGCGCAAACGCGTCGCATAGACCTCAAAGTTGGTGATCGCCATCGCTACCATATAAAGCTGTCTTGTTTACAATTGCAATGATACACGGACAAAGTCCAAATATACAACAAGAAAAGCTAAATGCGCTTTTGCACTCTGTCTATCTTTTAATTGTGTGGAAACGCTCGGACAACTAGATAAAAGACAAGGTAGGTGGCCAGAATACACCAGGCCTGTTGCTAAAAAGATATGCCGCGGTGCTAGAAAGTATGCTTTTGACAGTTAGCTAAGTGTCAAGCAGCAATAGAAAAAGAGAACAACAATGAGTAATTCAAGCTAAAGTATATAATAAAATAAATAGAAAATAAATAAATTTTAAAGTTGGTGAATGCGATAGAAAAGAGAAGAAAAAGAAGAAGACAGGCTCAAATCAAGATCAGCTAGAAAAAAAAGCTTTTGATTCAGCCTTTTGTGGTCCATCCACTCTTGAGTTTGGAGAAAATAAAATGAAATTAAAGGAACAATTTGGAGGACAAAAAAATTGGATTTTGAGGAGCGCACATGCTTTGACCCCGAAAAATTTTGTCCCACAATATATACTGTTTTACACGTGATATGAATATTGCTTGTTAATTTGATTTTCTTTTGCAGAGCAAACAGTGAATCAGAAGCAGCATTTTATTTTTGAACTGTGCTTAAACGCGTTTCACAGAATATCGTCTATTTTTTTTTTTTTGCTCTAGTCAATTCCTTATTAATTTCTAACTTTTTTATGTTCATTTTGTACAGCTCAATCTAGAGAAAAATAAAATAAAATAAGGTTGTCGGGAGAGAGAAATGTCAAGCAGAAGCGCAAATAATGAAAACACCAAGGAAAGCATGACGCAGGCCAATGTAAGCATCGGTGAAAATATACAGTTTATAGCCCATTACAATAGTAAGCTACTTTTTAAACTGCACTTAAAATGAACGAGCGGCCTCTAGAAGGGTTGTGCAATTTTAGCTATACACAAGTCCTTTTTTATTTTTGCTTTCTATTGGGAACTGTATCGGCTTATTCTCATTATTCCCTTTTTTCCTCTTTTTAATTGAGTGTTTCTTTACTTGATGTAGAAAGCACAGACAGGCGAGTCAAGGGCCACATCGCAGGCTAAGCTAAAGGCGTCGTCGCCGGCGTTCCGACCAACCACTTCAAAGCTAAAGCAATTAAGCATCTCTGGCACGCTACCGTCAAAGCCCGGGGCCAGTAGTAGCGCTAGTAGCAAACCGTTGAAAATTGCACCCGCATTCATGCCTCGTCAGCTGCTCCAAAAGCAAGATGCAAATTCCAAGCATAGACAGGAAGAAACTCAGCAACCAGGGGAGAGCTCAAGCAAGCGTAATTCTCTTATGGCTAGCTCGGTGACACCAGCATCAACATCAACATCAACAGCTGCTATAGCGACGAGCAAAGACAAAGACGTCGAAGACGACATTTTTCTTAAACTCCCCCAAGCCTCAAGCCAGATGCCATACATGAAGCCCGTCGGCTACTTTGCAATAGACGAAGCGCTGCGGCGAGTGCTGACTGGTGAGATGCGGGCAGAGAACTCTGTTGTAGAATCGAACTTGCCGTTTCAGATTCACAACTATTATTCACTGAGTCCGATCGAGACAGTCGATCTTTACGATGTGACAGGCAGCTTCAGTGTCCAATGCATCAAGGCGCAGTCCATTGTCGACGGCCGCCACTACAGCCTGCATCGGATAAACAAGCCTTTTTCAGCACCGCAGATCGTGCTCAACGCCATTGACAGGTGGAAAGCAGTGCAAAGCCCTGGAGTCGCGCAGGTGCACGAGGCATTTACAACGCGGGCCTTTGGAGACAACTCACTTGTCATGGTTCACGACTACAAGCCACTTGCGACATCGCTCAAAACCAAAATCATTGACAGCGGCGTGTCTGTTTCAGAGGCCTTTCTATGGAGTATGGTTCTCCAGCTGGCCTCTGCCCTGAGAGCAGTGCACTCTGCGGGTCTTTCTGTGCAGCTTCTCTCGGCATCGACAATAAGCATATCGCCAACAAACCGCGTCTATATCAACCTGTGCGGCCTTGCAGATGTTCTACCGCTTGGCAGCGGATTCAACATAAACTCTGCGCAGCAAGCTGACCTACACGCGATCGGGCACATCCTGAGCTCTATCATCGGCATCAGCCACGAAAACCTTATATCGACTCAGGGCCATGTGCAGGCTGTTGTCCCTGGTGCCAGCTTCTCTGCGGAGTTTAAAGAGCTTTATAGCTATCTCAACAGACGCCTGACTCCGGTCATAGCCATTGACGATATCCTGCGGCTGGCCGGCTCCCGCGTCTTTGCCGAGCTCGATGCAGTGCGCCGCGATGCGGACCTTTTGCACGACAGCCTCAGACTGGAGATGACCAACGGGCGGATGGTCAGACTTTTGTGCAAGATGAACTTTGTCACCGAGCGCGCAGAGAACAACATGGACCCTGAGTGGTCCGAGACGGGCGACCGGTACCTGATCAAGCTTTTCCGCGACTATGTGTTCCACCTGGTCAACGAATCAGGAAAGCCGGTGGCAGACATGGCGCACGTGGTTGGCAATCTCAACAAGCTCGATGCTGGGTCGGACGAAAAGGTCATGCTTATGTCTCGCGACGAAAAGTCGTGCCTTGTGGTCTCGTACCGCGAGATCAAGCGGTGCATCGAGGACGCATACAAAGAGCTGGTTGCTGCACCGACCAAACCCAAAGCCTGGCGGTAATAATAATAAAACTTTCGTTGAAAGCAGATACAAAATAGGGCTTCTTTTTTCCTCTTTTTCTTTTCGGTTTAATAAAAAAGGGTAATTGATTGAGTTGTTTTTCGACTTGTTCGGCTCGGCTTGATTCAGTGATGCTTGTAATTGAAGCCCAGCGACTAGAGCTTGCGAAAAAAAAAACAATGATTGAAAAAATAGGCGCTAAGGAAAACAAAAAATTACTGTCTTACGCAGCCTTTTTCTGGGTTAGACTTTTTTCTCTTCTTTCTCTTTTTGAGAATTCCTAATCTCGCATTATTATTTTTTTACTTATTGATTTCTTGTTTTTTTTTAAAAGAGACTAACTAGACAGCCTTTTTATTTTTATTTTTTTCGACCCTTAGTGCTTTTTTTTGGTCCAGCGCAAGAGCCGTAATTTCCAAAGCAACACAACACTAAAAAAATAAATATAGCATATCCGTAACAATCCTTACTACTTCTACTTCTTACTTCGAGACAGATTTTCGAATTTTAAAAAATGAGCTTTGCCGAGATTCTTGGAGGCACTCTTTCGCCTGATGCCCACATTCGCGATCAGGCCACCCGCGCTCTCGAGTCAGCCGAGAATGAGAACTTTGTAAGCATTTCAACAAAACAACAGTCACAGTGTACTTGCTTTTATTGTTGCAATACAACAATATCAAGCGAAATGCAATGCAACATTAAAAAACTGTGTATGTTCATTTACTTGAGCTTTTATATTTGCTGACTTCTACTTTCGTTTTATACGTTTTATTTCTTTTTTTTTCTTGTTGCCGTTTCCATATCCTTGTAGCCCCAATATCTTCTTTCGTTGACCCAAGAGCTGGCTAACGAAAATGGTCAGACCCCAGTGCGTTCGGCTGCTGGTATTGCCTTGAAAAACACGCTTACTGCAAAGGTATGTTAGTAACTTTATAAAGTACTATATTAAGCAAAACGTGGTGCCTTGCTAGTTGTTTTTGCTTTTTGTGAGTTTAGACGTATCTTCAATCTTAGTTTTCTTTGACCATTTTCTTCTCTTCCTCTTTTCCTTTTCCTTGTTTACGATTTGGATTGGACTCTAGTGCTTAAGCAACAAAAAAAGGCTTATTAGAGGTCATCCTTTCAATTTTTTTTCCTATTTGTTTCACTTTAGCCAATGGCAGCTGGAGATTGAGCAACAAAAAAATAAATAATCGAGATGTACAAATCAGCTATTGTAAAAGCATATAGCAAGCAAGGCTAGTCAAGACAAACATAACGAGACAAAGCACAATCAAAACCAAGCCCTAATCATTCTCTTTGTCGTGTCTGTCAATCTACTTTTTACCTTTTTTTGTAACTTTGTTGCAACTAACTATATAGGACGACATACGCCAGGAGCAGCACGCTCAGAGATGGCTTCAACTGGATGATAATGTGCGCGGCCAGATCAAGCAGGGCACTCTTATTACTCTTAGCTCGGAAAATCGCCAGGTCACTACCGCAGCAGCACAGGCAATCGCTGCAATCACTGCTATCGAGTTGCCCCAGAACCAGTGGCTGGATGTCATTTCTACGCTGCTGCAGAATGTCTCGTCTCCTAGCACAAGCCTGAAAATTGCCAGTCTGCAGACAATCGGTTTTATCTGCGAGAGCATTGACCCAGAGATTCTGGCCACTCAGAGCAACACGATTCTGACGGCTGTCATCCAGGGCGCCAACTCTGAAGAGCCCAGCCAGGACGTGCGTTTCGCTGCGATCACAGCCCTGTACAACTCGCTCGAGTTTGTGCGCCAGAACTTTGAGAACGAGGGCGAGCGCAACGTGATTATGCAGACCGTCTGCGAAGCTACACAGAGCCCCAGCGTCAATGTCCAGATCGCAGCCTTCGAGTGTCTGGTCCGCATCATGCAGCTGTACTACGACAAGATGAGCTTCTACATGGAAAAGGCCCTCTATGGCCTCACTGTTATTGGCATGAAGCACGAAGAGGAGAAAATCGCGCTTCAAGCAATCGAGTTTTGGTCGACTGTCTGCGACGAGGAAATCGAGCTGCAGCTCGACGAAGAGGAAGCTCGCGAGTCTAGCCGTCCCTTTGAAAATACCAACTTCCATTTCGCCAAGATCGCTCTGCCTCAGGTCCTGCCTACTCTTTTGTATCTACTGACAAAGCAGGACGAGGACGCCGACGAGGACGAGTGGAACGTGTCGATGGCTGCAGCTACCTGCCTGTCCCTTCTGGCTCAGACAATTGGCAACGACATTGTCGCTCCTGTCATTCCCTTTGTCGAGCAGAACATCCGCAATCCTGACTGGCACTATCGCGAAGCCGCGGTCATGTCCTTTGGCTCGATTCTCGAGGGACCCAACCCTGAGGTGCTCACTCCGCTGGTATCGCAGGCGCTGCCCGTGCTGATCGAGATGGTCAAGGACCAGGTCCTGCAGGTCAAGGACTCCGCAGCCTGGACCCTCGGCCGTGTCTGCGACCTTCTTATCGACTGCATCCAGCTCGACGTGCATCTAGAAAACCTCATCCGCGCTCTGGTTGCGGGTCTCGAGGACAATCCGCGTATTGTTGCTAACTGCTGCTGGGCGATTATGAACCTGACAGAGCAGCTTGGTGGCAACGATGCAGATACATACGCGCTGTCGCAGTACTTTGAGCCCATCATCACGACGCTTTTGCGCATTACAGTGTCCAACGTAAACGAGAACAACTCGCGCACCTCTGCATACGAGACAATGGCTACGCTGGCTAGCACGGGAACCAAGGACACTTACCCGACAATTGCAAAGCTCGGACTTGCTATTCTGGAACGTCTGGACACGACCATTGCCAATGCCAACCAGGTTGTCGGCACCGACGACCGTCTTACCCTGGGCGAGCTGCAGTCCAACCTTCTCAATGTTCTGACAAACGTGACTCGTACGCTTGGCAGAGACGTCGCCGAGATTGCTGATCGCATCATGACCAGCGTTCTGCAGCTGCTGAATATGAGCAGCAAGATGTCTGCCGTTGCCGAAGACTCGTTCTTGCTGGTCGGTGCCCTGATAACCGCTCTCGAGAGCGACTTTAAGCGCTATCTGGACTCGTTTGTGCCATTTTTGTACAACGCACTGCAGAACCACGAAGAGTACCAGCTCTGCTCTATCTCTGTTGGCCTTATCGGCGATATATGTCGCTCACTTGGCCCAGACGCGGCTCAATATTGCGATCAGTTTATGACCATCCTGCTGCAAGATCTCGAGTCCGACGTACTGCACCGCGATGTCAAGCCAGGAATTCTGTCCTGCTTTGGCGACATTGCTTTGGCCATTGGAGGTCGCTTTGAGAGCTACCTCGACGTGTCGTTCCGTGTCCTTATCTCAGCCTGCAATCTGAGCGCTAGCACGCAGGCCTCGGACTACGACACCATTGACTACAACAATCAGCTGCGTGTGGGCATCTTCGAGGCATTTGTAGGGATTGTCCAGGGCCTCAAGTCAGATGGCAAAGCACAGCTTGTGCTTCCGCAGGTCCAGAGCATCCTCGGCTTTATGAATGTCGTGTACAACGACGAGACTAGGTCTGAGGAGGCAACAAAGGCGATGATCGGTCTTCTTGGCGATCTTGCCGATGCCTTTGTTTCTGGCGAAATCCGTGACTATCTGCGCTCAGAGTGGATCCACGCACTGATCAAGGAAGGTCGCTCTAGCCCCCGCGGCACCCCGATTCGCGAGGTTTCGCGCTGGGCACGCGAAATGATCAAGCGGGCGTCTGCGTAGATTATTATCTATAAAGGCTGTTTTCTTTTCTTTCTTTTTCCATCCACATCTTTTAATTGCCTTTTCATTATTTAACTTTCTTTTTAAAATAAAATTTATATTCTATTAAAAATAAACCGATGACTAGAGATTCTTTTTAATGATCACGTCTTGACAAGTAGAATGTCCAAACTAACTTTCGTAGCTCTGGCCGATGCAGCTGGTCAATGTACTTGGCCAGTGGATTCAAGGACGCAGCAAGCTGCTCGGTGCTGGATCGCAAAAGCAGCTCTTCTAGCTCTGCATCAGGCTGCTCTAGCCTCTCGTGGACCACGATCAGTGGAGCCAGAGCAGCCTTGCGAACCTGGCTGCGAGGATGGACAAAGCAGGCAACCGAGTAGGGCATAAATCTGTCAAGATCCTGGACTGTGATCATCTCGGGCGACGGGAAGCGCCGGACAACCTCGGCAACAAACTCCAGCACGCCCGCAAGCGCATTGTCCATCTTGCACACGCCCATCGGATCTATAGCTGACGGAGTTTCGATCCGGGACTCGAGATGCACCGCATACCCTGGGCGCTGGATCCGCAAGTCTTGCATGGGCGGAAGAGGCACTCTTTGAAAGAAGTCCTCGATTATCTCGAAACATAGATCAATGTCGAGATGAGTCGCCATATCATAAAACACGTCCTCGGCAGATCCGCTCAGTATAGTCGACTCGAAAAACCGGTTCCGAAGCACCTCTAGCAGCAGCAGTCTAGTGGTAGACAGAGTAAAGTGGCGCGACTTGCGACGAACCAGGACACGCAATACGTCGAAGCAGCTGTCCTTGGTAAACACTGTGTCGCGATTCTCAGCAGGGCTTTGGAGCCAGCGCAGGCATGCACTTAGAATCCGCTCCAGGTACCCGGACCCGCCAGCGCTCTCGCTGTTCCACGAGGCGTTGGACTCGTCTTTGGCAAATCTTGCCAGGCTACGGAACAGAGACTCGTCGACCTCGTCATTTTCGTCCAGACGCTTGAGATACCTTTCTATCTTGCTCAAACGCTGAGGCGTTTCGGCAGGCATCGGCGACTCGGCTACCTGAGGTCGAGGCATCGCTGTAGAGAACGCTGTGTCCATAGGTCCATACCAGTATCTCGCTGTCTGTGTGCGCGGAGTAGCCATGGGATTCATCGGATTGGCGAAAAGCGCCATCGAGGCATTGCTAGGATTTCGGGTCTCGCTTTTGGGAGATGGTGACATCCGCGGCGTTCTTTCGGGAGTCAGACAGTGGCTCCGTGTCTCTTTAGAGCTGCAATCGCTGACTCTGCGGTCCTTAAAGTTAATGTCTTCATCGTTCACCCGCTTAGGGCTATTCTCAAACACATTTGCCTCTGCCGATGACAATGGAAATTGCAGCGAATTGCCTTTTATAGGCTGGCCCAGGGCCAGAGCCTGCTGCTGACCACTTGGA
Source organism: Coemansia asiatica (assembly GCA_027478445.1). NCBI lineage: Eukaryota > Fungi > Kickxellomycota > Kickxellomycetes > Kickxellales > Kickxellaceae > Coemansia > Coemansia asiatica. The sequence continues at coordinate 43,648 of JANBOH010000072.1, forward strand.
TATTCGCCCATTACCACAGTCGCTTGACTCTGCTGATGCTGAATTGAGTCCTGCTCAAACACATGTTCTGCTGGCATTTCAGCAGATACATTTAAAGCTGCCTCTGGAACTGAAGGATTGACATCTTCCATATCGACATCGACATCCAAGTCCATGCTTGTTCCCATCTCAGAAGTTGCTTCTGTTTGCGTTTGTGTTTCTGCCTCCGTTTGTGGTTGTTCTTGCTCTTGTTCTCCTGGGCCATCTGCAATAAGAGATCCTCGCGGAGGAGTGTCTACTTCTAAAAGTGAATTGCCCATATCGACCTTTGTAAAATCAATAAGCCCCAGAGACATGCGTGGCTGAACAGGTGTGCGAAGGCCTGGGACACGCTTGCGGGCCTGCTGGCTCTTGCTTGGGCTCGGCCTGGCAAATACAAGAGAGTCCTCGTCCATATCCTCTTCGTCATCATCGTCTTGCATCGCATAATCTTCGACATCGTTGTTTGTCGGACTATGAGCAGCGGACATGGCTTCGTCGACTTCATCAATAGAATTATGGTAATTATGTTGTTGCTGCTGCTGTTGTTGTTGTTGTTGATAAACAGAACCCATATGCGCAAAGTCGGTGCGGCTCGAATACGACGTTGTTGAATCCATGTCGCTAGCATAGCTAGAACGAGCAGCTACTGGCGACCCTTGCTGACTGTTGCTAGCCGCAACCACACTCATAAGACTTGGCGCAAACGATTCGCGCGCATCGCCAAAACTAGGTCGAATCCCTGCTTGTCTAGCCCTTGAATTAGAAGGCGTTCTTAATATCGAGGCTGCAGACATAGGACGGTCATCTTGCGCAGCTAGACGCGGGTTGCCTAGATGGTTGTCACGTACATACTTTGACTTGTCCCGCAGCAGTCCAGATCTTATGTTTTCAGGGAAAGATGACAAGAGCTTTTTGCCATGCAGCCCAGACACCATGTGCAGCTCCCAGAACAGCTCTCGCGACGACTCTCTGGCTAAAGGCTGTGCATCGACTATTCCAACTTTGATTACCTCGCCAATTGATGTCAAGATCTCTGTTGATCTGCGATCTGTAGAATCCAGATGCTGGCCATGGCTACGCAAAATACCTGTGCATGTAGTGACCATAGCCAGCCTAAGAACAGCGCTTTTTTCAGACATGCGCATCTTCAGCGCTTCTACAGACTTTGCTCGCAATGGGAAATGCTTAAATACGACATCTAGAGACTTCGCTGCCTTTTGAGCACCTATCTTCTTCGTTTGAGCACATTGCTTAAGCAGTGCATCGGTGATCGGGTCAAAAAGCACAGCTGCATACGGCCCAAGGCGAGTTGCAATGTCCTCGCACAGCCCCATGGAATTGACAGACATCGATGTTCGAAGGCTGCCGACAGCCTTTAGTATTTCAAATACATTTTCTTTTAGATTGGCAACCAGGTCTTCGTGAAACTCGATAGCTGCGTTGCCCCAAACTATGCCTCGGTACAAAGAAATTGCGCGATCGCGATGTATCCAATTGTCCTCGGTCTCTCGCCCACTGAAAGATCCAATGGTGCGGGCAAATTCGGAGGCCAGGCTCTGTTTGCTAGGGACATTAAATATTTTAACCTCTGCAGGAACATCCTGGCTGGGAACAAACGTCTCTGAAAGACGTGCCAGCGACGGTTGCTTGCGCATAGGCCTGCGCGGATTAAGCATACTCGAGGACCTTCTGTTGGTCAGCGACGAAGTGACACTAGGCGTCTGCATTGGCGGAGATCCAGAAGTAGATTGGGAGTATGTGTTTGAGTTTGAGTTTGAGTACAAGCTGCTGTTGGAGCCCGCAGACGATGGTCCGCTCACCGGCATATGAGTATTGCTGTGAGCAGGTGACTGGACTTGCTGTTGCTGCTGATGATGATAAATTTGGTTATAGCTAGAGCGACCAGGAGAGAGCGGGCTAGCAAACCCAGTGCGAGAGCCTGGCCGCAGACCCTGCTGCGACATGCTGCGGTAGTTGATTGGACGGAACGCTCCATTCGATGTGTGGTGATGCGACAGTGGTGGCACAGGCGGCTGTGTTTGAACCGGAAACTGCGGTGGACGCAGATCAAGGCGCGATCCAGAGACACGAGATCCAGGTCGTGCAGACTGATAATGGCCAGAGCCTAGGCGCGACCCGCTTCTAGCGCCACCATATGGCGACGCTGGCATTGCTGCCAATTCACCCTTTGGCGCAGTGATGGCAAGTAGCAAATTGGGCCGCTGTGCAACAAGCGGCTGTGCCTTTGAAACGATATTATCCTGTAGCTCTGGACGAGTGTTGTATATGGTGTTTAGAGCGCGCTTGCTAGCAAAGCGCACAGAGTCCTGGTTGTCGTCCAAAAGCTCAAATGCATTAGAGATATAGTGAGCTGCTGGGAACTCTGGATACTCTTCAGCGCACATGTGCAGCCATTCAAGGACCATTTCTCGCACTCGCCATATTTTATGGCCAAATCCACGAGTCTGTATCTCTCGCTCGAGGGCCACAGATGCATTCCACTGCGCAAGAGAAGAGGGTGATGTCGGACCACTGGAAGGTGACTTTGCTGCCCTCGACTTGAATGGTGTGGAAAAATTTGGAATTGAGCTGGTCAGCGCGCTGTATCGAGAGCCGTTCGATCGTGTTGGCGATGGTGGGATTTCTGAAGAAGGCTTGCGACACTGCATGATATTAAGCCCGCTCCACAGAGACATCAGCAACGTAAGAGCTAGCTCGCGAATTGCCATCCGGCCATCGCCTAACCGATCCAACAGCTGCGGTAGGATAAAATGCAGCAATGCCTTTGTTGCATGTGTGTGTGATTCCTGGATGACGCGGTCAATAAGAGGCTGGATGCATGCGAGTGCTGCCTGACACGCAATGACTTGTGACGAGCCAAGAATCGGTGCAATACAGGTGATTATTCCTTCAAGCGCCTTTGGCTATAAAGATAATGTAAGGGGGAAATAGAGAAAAGCTTTAGTAGTTTTCAAAAGCTGACAAGAGAAATATAAACATAAATATAAACAATAAAAGTCCATATGTCATCGAGTCTAAAGAAAGAGACTTGATCATTATTAGCTTGTTGCAAACAGGCATATACATACCGATCCTGGAGCGCCGTTCTGAAGGAGCTCGCTTATCCGGTCCAGCAGTGCAACCTTTTTGTCCTGTGGCAGCGCTTGAATGCCTTGCAGAGAGCGATGCAGCTGGTCTAGTGTCTCTGCCATTACGACTATAGCAAAGCAAATATCAAGCTGTATGTTTTTTTCGGCTGGCTTTTAACAATATCACCTCGTGTGTCTGTGCGTAAGAGGCGCTAAATAGACTTGTTTTTTTTTGTACAAGTGGAAAGACTAGAAAAAAACCTCTTGATAACCCAACCAGTGCCTTCCTTTTGTTTGTTTGTTTACAAAGAAACTAGAAAAAAAAAAAACAGAGTTATGCAAATGCTACAGTTATAATGAAATAAAGAAATTCAAAGCCTAAAAATAAATAAAGCTAAAAGCAATATAAAGAAGCAAAAATAAAATAAAGTGCTAACAAACAAAATGGTTGTGGCGAGAAAAAAAGATAAAAATGTTTATTAATTGAGGAACCAAAAATGGAAGAAAAAGAAAAGTCGTTAAAAGATATAATGCAGTGGATTTGCAGAAAACAGAAACGTGACTTAATGAACCACATGTCTCGATGTTGCTCAAGCGACATTAAAACTAGATTAAGCAGATTAGGTTGCTAGTAAGCGAGTTAGCTAGCTCGTGTTGCGTAAATACTCAAAAAGCTCTGCATAGAGGCCGTCGTGTGCAGTGCCAGTAGCACTTCCATGGCCGCCACCATTTGCTGCAGACCCATTGTCGAGGCCGACATCGATGTCGTTGTTAGTGCTGGCGTTCCTCGCGCCAACAATGCCAGGATCCAGGAATGAAAAACTATTGTTCCTGAGCTGTCCTTCCTGGAATATGCACTGCTCGGCGTAATTGGAATCCAGCATACCTTGTAGACTGCTTATCCAGTCGGAAACCGGATTCAGCGCACAGCCAATGTCCGTTGGCGCCGTATAAAGACAAATGGCATCTGCAACCTCGCTCGAGGTGGTGACTGCGTGTGCATCCACGGCCATGGGCATTGCCGTAGAAACCCAGTGCGGCGGTAGCAGTGGAGAGCTGCCGCATCCAGCTGTTGTGTCGCTATCTCTGCTGATCGAGCGTGTGCTGTGCGTGCCGCTGGGACTGCTTCTGATGTACTTGAAGAACTCGCGTAGCCCGTTCTCGCGCCTAGCGCCTTGATGCAATGCTTCAGCCGTGCATTTAGGTTCTGCATTACCGTTAGCTGCAAAAAAGGCTGTTGAAGATGAGTGTGCGCTAGTAGAAGGACATGTCTCTTTTTGTATAAAATTGGCGCTATCGGTTGCAGAGGCTTTAACCAAGGATCTGTTGCAATCAGATGAATGCTGCTCGTTTGAGTTGACAGGTTTTTTGGCTACTGGTGGTACATTTTCATCTGTAACTGCTCTGGCATTAGAATTTTTGCTGCTGCTGTTACTGCTGTTGTTGCTAATAGCGCTCTGGTCCACAGTTGATAATATTGCCATCTCCGTATCGTCAGTGCAGTGACAGTATTGGTTAAGGGCCTCTGCAAAAGATTGGATCCCATCCGAGGACAGAGGAATGTCGCTAAGCGCCTCTGGTCTTTCAAAGTCTGGCTGGCTGCTAATAAAGCAATTGACTCTGTCAGAGTAAGCTGAGGGTTCCACTGAGGCGGCAAAGGCAGACATGATATGCGATGGCGTTGGTACCGGCATACTGGTTCTCAGAGGGAACACTCCAGCAGGAATATCGGAAGCTGGCTGGGGAACATTTGCGGAAAAGCCAACGGGATGAGCTGCTGTGCTGCCAAATACATTATCGACAGCGGCTATCGCTGCCATTGTCGCAGCAGTCAGCGATGGGACCGGTGTTGTGCTGGATAGAACTGCCGTCGATAGCTCCTGCATGCTTTGATGGTTATGCAGACCCAGTCCCAGATTAAGCGCAGACTGTGCAAACACTGACCCTGCCGCCACCTCGGCAGAGGCCTGTGGCTGAAACAAAGGATGTGGCGTCGAGTTTGGATGCGAGAAGATTGATAGCTGGCTATGCGTTTGTCTGTAGCTGTTGGGTGTCCATAAAGAGTAGCCGTTGCTTTCGGTCATCGCAGGCGAATGTGTCATAAAGCCGCTGTTATCACTGCTAGCGCAGCCAAAGTTAGAACCGCTTCCAGCAATTGACTCTAGTAGCGAGTGCGAATGTGCATGCGGGAACTCTGAAACAACTCTTCTTGCGCGCTTAGATGCCTGACCTGACAAGCCGGCCATGCCGTGCTTGCGAGGATTGACAGGTGTGCCTGCCAGTGACCGAGCAATCGGGCTGCTGTTTGAAATTCCCAAAGCGTGGCTGCCACTCGAGGCCAGCTTTTTTAGAGCTTCTACATTGCTTGTCGAAACCACTCGTCTGATTCTCTTTTTGACAGAGCCCTGCACTTCCATAGATGACCTGGTGTAATGGTCCTTGAACAGCTTCTGCAACTCTGTAAATGTGTGAATGTCCACGCTGTGGCTGCTTGGCGGCCGCTTGCAGTGTACCCAGACCTGGATATGCGAGGACACCTGCTTGCGAGTCCGATACTTGCCGGTTTTCATAAATATGTATCTGGAAATGATGTCGTTTCGGCCACACAACTCTGTTGATCGGGAACCGGGTTCTTTCGAGTCAAGCTGATATTTGCGTTGGCCGACAGGCGCAAACAGCTTTGCAGCTACAGAAATAAATAAATAAAAAACAAAACATAAAGCACCGTAGATATATAGTTAAAATTAGTTAAAAAGAAACTTGTAAAATTTAGATATATATTATCCCCAATACATTTATGTATCTCTATATGCGCAATTGTGTGAATACAAGTATAGAAAATTTACTTTATCTATGCCAGCGCAAGTATCGTTGGAACTTACCTGTTAAAAACACCTCTTCTAGCTCCGGAGGCCAGACCTCGTCCTTGGTCTCTTTTTCAGTTGCGGCTGCGGTATATCGCTCAAGATCTAGCTCACTCAAAAGGCTGCGCACTGTCTTGGCTTCCATTAGAAAAAAGAAAAGAAAACTCGAATGGAATAAAGTATCGTTAATCGGAATATAAAAAGGAAAGACGGGGGTCGTAAATAAGATGAAATCAAAAAAAAAATAAGAATAATGTATAAATGTGTACGATACAGATAATCTTTTTTGATAATGGAAAAGGCAGAATAAACGGCCCAGCTGTTTAATTGCTGTTGCTATTGTATTCAGGCGTATCAGTGGAGTATATGTTGTTAATAAAAGAATGGGCGGCTGTTTGCTATCCACATATTGAGACCTGCGGATACTATTGTACTGTTAACTAATATAAATTATAATGCTAACTTGACAAAAATAAAATATGTTTGATTATACAAAGGTAGTAAAAAACAACTATTTATAACTAACACTCTACACTGACAAAGTACATTAAAAACTAAATAAAACAAATAACTATAGACTAACGTTATACTGATATTAAGATGTCAATAAAGTCAAAGAGCAAAGAGTCGTTAATTAGGTAATTATCGAGATAGCAAGGAAACTAAGGCGAGAGAGATGGAGGTATAGAAGGAAACACGTAAAAATAATAGAATTGATAACAATAAGAATAGAGTAAAAACCTGCAAAAAAAAGAATAGAGTAAAAAGAGGAATGGAAAGAAAGTCGCAGCCCGCAACACTAGAGAACAATGGCAACTTACTGAACGTCGGTTAGTCATGCCTATATGGTTTTAAAGCAATCCAGCAAAGAGCATGAATAGAAAAGCTGGACTGCGATATATTTGGGGGATGGGGACACGTAGTCTCTGTGTTTATTTTTTCTTTTTTTTTTTATAAATTTCTTATAAATTTTTTATTATATTTAAGCGTCAACGATTCTGAAAATGTAAAAAAAAAACGGGTCCTTCCTTTTATTTACACCCTAAAAAAAGTGTGTTTTGGCCAATTTTACTGTTTTTAACAACTGCCAAGCAGTCGGATGTCAAGCAGTCCATGGGTTAAAGGCGTGGTTCGTAAGCATTTGTAAAGGCATAATATTTACAAAAAATAAGATAAAAGCAGACTGGCAACGGTCATAGACGCGTAATAAAACACAGATTAGTCCCTGAGATTTTAAATGATGAAGAAAATAAGGGAGCGGGGGACTATCTAAATACTGCTACTGTTTGAAATGTTGTATTTTCCCACCAGCAATTGTAAACACAAATGTTTATAGCTTAAACCGCGTGCTTTTTCTTTTAGCAACTGATAGACCATAAAAAAAAGTAAAATTTAAAAATTGAAGGATCCCTCCTTTATTTAGGAATGTGCACATCTCTCTATCTGTATGACATAACTATAGGAAATCATATTTTTTTAATCGAATAAAGTATTTGACCAACGTTTTTTTGAAAAACGAACAGTAACTTTTTTTTTAAAATGGAAACGTTGCATGTAAAAAGACCCTGACTCGAGCGAACCGAATGCGCAGTCATGAATTTATCATTTTTTGCATTCGGCTCGCCCGAGCCATCGGTCTTAAGAAACAAACTCTAATGGCAATCATTGGCCAATTGCAGCTTACCAGCAAAAAAAGGACAAAAACAAGGCTCTTGAAGTCAAAGGCTGTAAAAATATCTTTAATTTTAATGCTGACCTTGCTCACAATATAATTTATATTTTCAGTTACTTTACGTTTATTTTTTCATTTTCTTTCAATTCGCTTAAATTGTTCTTTTTTTATAACTTGTACTGGTTCATCTGCATACTTTGACATTCATCTAAATCCCCTTTTCAAAATGGCAGACACCATAGCTATGGAAAGCCCCTCTAAGGAGCTTATGAATTTCGCCAGCTACCTGCACAATCCGTCAAAGTCTGGGCTGCGCGCACGCGAGGGAGTGCTCAATGGACGCCGTGTGCAATTTTTCAAAGGAAAGAGCGCAGTCAATGCACTCGTCAAATCAGAGAATGGCGAGGGTGCCAAGGTTTCCTCTCGCGAAGAGGCAGTCGAGTGGGTCCAGGACCTGCTGGATTTCCAGCTTATAGTGCGCTGTGACAAAGTGGGAGAGGGCTCGCAGCAGCTGCGAATCAACCCAATGCAGAACTTTGATGAAGACGCGTACTTTGCATGGCTATACGAGGGATCGCAGCTGATGACGTATCTGGGCGGCATTGGCGTAGTTGCCGTTGTTCTGGCAGGTGTCATGTTCCCGCTGTGGCCGTCGTCGCTGAGAAAGGGAACCTGGTATCTGTCGATGCTTGCACTGGGCCTTTTGGGGTTGTTGTTTGCGATTGCGATTGTTCGCCTCATTGTATATGTGATCTCTCTTGGCGTCGCGCCGCAGGGTCTGTGGATCTTCCCGAATCTCTTTGAGGACGTGGGATTCATCGAGAGTTTTATTCCGCTGTATGGCTGGGATGCTCCTAACGGAGCTCCAGATGGCAATGCACCAGGTGCCACAACAGCTGTACCACCGCCACCTTCATCTGGCACAGATTCGGGAGCGGAGCAAAAGAAAGATAATTAATTAATTCAAGCTTAGCTTTTGGTCTTTCCTTTTATTCATAATTTCTTCTTTACATTTATATATATATATTTTAAAAAAAAAAAAACTTCTAGTACTTGGCACTAAAAGCTTGCTAATTCAAAGGCAAAGCATAACCTCTTGAATATTTATGAAAGCTATTTTGTACTAAAGTCTAGACGGCGCTTTTTAGCCATGTCTTCAATATCGTCAGGGATTGTCAGACCACGATTAGGAGTCAGACTTGCAGGCGACATCGTATTCTCGCTATTGCTTTGAATACGCGTACTGATCTGCGCAATCAGACGGCGCACAGCATTCTGAATCTGCCTGCGCTTTTGGGGTGAGCGGGTAAAGATGCGCACAATGCGCTCCTGGTACTTTTGCGGCATGCACATGCTGATCATCTCGCTGGGAATGGAGAACTTCTCGTTGATCTTGAACTTGGAGTAGAACTTGATATGATCTACGGGGTTCTCGCTTCCCATTCCAAAGTGCTTGCGAGAAAAGTTGATCAGGATGTCATGCTCTACAAAGTCGTCGCCATCGGCGCGGAAGCCAACAATGGCAGCCTCATTGATGTGCTTTCTGTTGGCGATCGAAGAAAGGTCAGCGGGCATGATAAACTCATCGACAAACTTGTATATGTCTCTGGTGTATATCCGCGAAATGATATCCCGGGCCTCCTGGAGCTCGGGCTCGCGAGAACGCTCGATATCGCGCAAAACATCATCAGTGAGCCCCTGATACAGATTCGGGTCGTAGACAGCGCCAGCTATGTTGAGAACAGGGTTAGCAATAGTCATCGCATCGACGATCATGTACTCGATCCCCTTTGCTGCGCGGTGACTGTAGACGCGCTTATGCAGACTGTAGCGCGTGTGGAACATCTCTGTCAGGTTATATGCCTCTTTGTGGCTATAGCATACTTCATCGTCAATAACCCGCGAATTGAGCATTAGCCGAGAAAAGTCATAGCTGCTTTTGACGCCGACATTGTAGCAGTCCCTTTGGATATAGTCGAACTTGTCCACATCGACTCCGTTCCGCTTATTAGCGACAATGTCAAACAAAAACATCTTTTCGTCTGGCGCGCCAGACACTGATCCACGGATCAGCTGCTTGATAAACAAAATATCCGAGTCGTCGATATCAATGTTATTTTGGTCGATTGTGTGCTTGAGCATCATCTCGGAGCCCTGCTCGTGCGACCAGCTTACTCCGGGAAGCGCGCGCGGAATAAACTCATTGTCAAAGACGTGGCTGAAGGGCCCATGACCCAGGTCATGGCAAAGCCCTGCCAGCGTCACACAGTAAAGATCGCGTTTGGTGATTTCCAGCTCTGGCTGGCGCTGCATAAAGCTCTGGACTACGCTGCTTGCTAGATACGATGTGCCGACACAGTGCTCAAAGCGGTTATGACTGGCGCCTGGAAAGACAAAGTAGGAAGACCCCATCTGCTTCAGATAGCGTAGGCGCTGGAACTGCGGCGTGTCGATAAACTGCAGAGCCGTTGGGCTGAGGCCGATGTATCCGTGAATAGGGTCGTTGACGTACTTGCGCATATCTGCATCCTCGTTCAAAAGTTCAGAGCCGCTGTCATCAGTATACTCTCTGTGCAACAGTCTATGATAGCTGTCGTTTGCCATGCTGGGCCCTCGTTACTTGTCTGAAAAAATAAAATAAAATTATTTGTGTAGTAGAAATAAGTAATAGAATTTTGCCCCACGACAAATGAAGGGAGAAAAAAAAAAGACCAATGTCTGTGGGGGGTTTTCTTTTCGTTACTCTTGTTAATTTACCCGGGAATAGGAAATACAGGTTGGCCTGCAGGCCAAACGGAATTGTTTAAGGACATAGTCCGTAAAACAATTGTTAAAGTATAAATTTTTTCTGTAATGCTTTTGTGTACTGCGGTTAAAGAGAACTGATGCCAAGGGGATTTCACTCAGAATCATCAAAATGAGAAATTTCTTCTCACTATCGCTCACTGTCACTCAATATCACTCACTCTTTCAATATCACTCGCTATCCTTATTCAAGCAATAAAAAACTCGATTCCAAAGAGAAAAATAAGATAAGATGCATCAGCAGCAATATCACCATCGCTATCAACAACTACCTTATTCTGCTGCTGTATCGTCTTTGGGAGCAGTGTCTGGAAGCAAAAGCCAGTCCTTGGTGCATGATGCCCAGTAGTGATGAACAGCGCTCTTTGCGGGGTCGCAGTGACAGCGCAGCCGCGACTCTGCGCTCTGCGGACAGTTTGTCCATGGATTGTGATAATAGCCGATGTCCTCGAACCAGTGCACCTCCTCTTTGCGCAGCATCAGCGCAGCGGCAATGGCATGCACAGGCGCATCGCCCCAGCGCTCATAGAAAAACCCACCGGCTCGATCCAGATAGTCAAAGTACGCGAGGTACTCGGGGGAGCGGAAAAACGCCAGCGAGCCGATCTCAAAGTTGGACCAGAAATGGCAGCCATTGTATGTTTCCCCGCCATCCTGCGAAAGCCACGAGTATCCCGCCGGATGCCGCACAAATTCGGGATTCGACGTCACAAACTCTTTCACTGTTTTCCACAGCGTAGGGATAGTTTCTGGGTATTCGTGAAGTGCTATCGTGTAGCCATACTTTATGCCCCTGCGATGCATAAACAGGAACGGGTCATAATCTATGTCGCACGAATACTCGACATCGGGCTCAATTCGCCAGTAATAGTCGATTTCGTCAAGCAATGGGTGTCTGAAGAAGAACCCGCTGTTGAATCTGCACATGTGGCGGTAGCTCTCGGTCAGCGCGTAGAACACGCCCTGTTTGTGCATCTCTTGCCGGCACTCGCCTGCATAGGTCTGGTTGATCCAGGCCGGATACGACCAATGCTCCTGCGGAATCACGCCAAAGGTGACGTTGGCCCTGGTCATTGCCGCCGTCTCGGTCTTGAACTCTTCTGTAAACGGCATGTCGTTGAGAAACACGTATGGGTAGTTGAATTTGTGGTTGAACCGGTCCTCGATTTGCCGCATTGCCCGCTTCATTCCAACGAGCTCAGAGTTGCGCACAAGAACCACAAATGCTGCTCGCACTGGTCTGTGTGCTTCTGGTAGGTAGCTGCTGACATCTATTCCGTCTATCGTCGCGGCAGGTTGTTCCAGGTCTGCAGGTCTGTTGCTGGGCCGGTGCACAAATACGGCCAGAAGCAGGCCCAGTAGCAGATGCAGCACTGCGAATTTAAATGACATTAAACCAGTCAGTCTACTTATACTACAAAAAAAAAATAATAATAAAAACACGAGAAATATCAAAAAGAGTGTTGAAAGTAAACAAGAAACAAAAACATCAATAAACGATCCGTGTACATTTTTCTGTATTAAAAAAATGAAAGCAAAAACCTAATCTAGATGTGTCTCTAACTGCACAAGAACAAGCTCTTCGTAGTAGGCAGCAGACTCGAAGCGATTCATCGATGCTGAGCTGTTACCAAGATATTCGATGCCTGTTTTGCCGCCATGGCAGTCGTTTTCGCAAACAAAGATCATCATTGTGCCAAACTCTAATCCCAGATCGACCGTCTGCAAAAGCTGACTTCCTACCAGCCGCTCTTGAGCACCTTTGCTGGTATTGCTGCTACTGGTGCTATATTTGGATAGCGTTTTGACATTCTCTGCTAGCGGAAGCACTGTCAGCAAGGCAGGCATCAACTGGCACTCGAACACGCGCGCTCCATTGCAATGCTCGCATCTGGGAAGTCCCCTGGTCGAATAGCCATGTCTTTGCAAAATGCTCTTTCGCTTTATACCCGCGTTTTTGCCATTATAATCGTTATCGTCGTTTTCTTCTTCTTCATCATCATCATCCTCGCTGTCGTCGCTCTCTTCTGCGGCATTCTTTCTGATGCCTAGCCGCTGTGCTGCCGAGTCCTGCATAGTGAATAGCAAAGGCTCGCCGCCAAACTGATAGCGAACGACCTGTTCAGGATTCTGCGATACCACGCGTGCAAATCGCTCAAACCCTTCATCTGTGCCCTTGGGCCGCGTAGACCGCTCGTATTTCTCGTCAGACCATTCTTCGTCATTGGCAGATGCAGAGGATTTTGTCTTTTGAGATACACGGGTGCTTTCAGCAGCCATATCGATAGCCTGCTTAATCTGATCACTGTAGCGATCCTCGATCTGACTGTCGCTGAGCTGCTCGTTTTCAAACTCTAGATACTGCGAAGGCACATATGCCGTGGTTTCTGGCCACTCGATACGCTGCTCCTTGTGCTCCGGGGGCTGCTCTGATATATCCAGCATATTCATTTTATCCATTAGTGCTTTTTCTTCTAGTTTCAAATCTGACTTGTTATCAGCTTTTGCCTCTGGTTTTTCTTGATCTATATAACTGAGCTGTCCTCCAAAAAGCGGCTCCCCCGAGAACAGGGGTCCAGAAAATAAGGGTCCACTGGACAAAAAACCAGTGCCTTGGTTTTTATCGCCAGCTGTACCACTATCTTCTCCAGACGCCCTGGATCCTTTATCCAATCCATCTTTACGCCAAACGCTTCCGAAATCCAATTGAAGAGTAGCTGTAGCTGTAGCAGCAGGCTTAGTAGCAGCAACGGGTGGTTTGTTTTTGTTTTTGGCATCTGCAGAGCGTTTGCGCTTTAACAGCTTAAGCGCATACTCCTTATTGAGCAAATGGCCGCGGATAGCCTTTGCAGCGCCTGGCCTACCAGCACATGCCCGACGATTGCAAGCCCATATATAGATCACCCGGTCATAGGCAGAGTCGTCTAATGGCACGTATGCCTGGACGAGCAAAACCATTTCCTGATTGCATCTTGCGCATATGCCTGAAGAGGGATCTGGTACGGCTGATGTTTCGTCTAGCCAGAGTGGTTGGCCTCCTAGCCGACACGCAAGTGGATCGCTGGTATCTGAGTGATCCATCGGTCCGTCAGAGTACCCTAGCATCACTGCTAGCTGTTTATGTCCAGTTTGTCGGTCGTCCATGAGCTAAATATCTAAGTTACAAAATTTTTGGCTTGACAAGAGAGATATAGAGAGAGAGTTAAAGTAGAAAAATAAAGTGAAGTGTAGAGCTAAAGTGTAAAATGCATACAAAAGAATTTAAAAGAAAAAAACTGGTAGAAAAATTTTTTTTTGATCAGGCATTGTTTCTCAACGAAAAAAAGAGGAAAAAGCTATGACATTTAAGTTTTATTTTGATCTAAACAAAGAAAGGGAAAAATGTGCTTTACTTCTTGAAGCCCATCATCTTCTGGAGCTTGTCGTAGAAGACAAGGACCAGAGCACCACCGGTACCGCGGATGATGTTGGAGAAGCCACCGTGGAAGAAGACCTTCA
>JANBOH010000073.1:0-57493 GCA_027478445.1 Coemansia asiatica
ACTGATGGTGGAGGAGAATACATCAACAAACAGATGGAACAGCTGTGCAGTGAGAAGGGGATTAGACACACTACTTCTTCCCCTCACACTCCTCAGCAAAATGGTATTGCTGAAAGGTACAACAGGACCCTTGTTGAAATGGCAAACTGTTTGCTTGTCCACTCTGGTGCTCCCTTATGTCTGTGGCATTTTGCTATTAACCATGCCAACTGGATTCTCAATTGTCTTCCCAAGAGATCTCTTAACATGAGGACTCCTGCTGAGCTTATTGGTATTCCCAACACCATTGGCCAGATCCACCCTTTTGGTTGCCTGGTGGAGAGTCCCTTCCCCCCTGAGATGAGAGATAAGTTTGGCAGAAGGTCCCAAAGATGTGTTTATCTTGGATCTATGAAAAAATGATAGATACTTATGTGAGGGTCTTCAAACAAACAGAAGTATATATTAAGAAAAAAAGAAAAGATAAAGAAAAGCAAAGGCAAAGAAATCTTGAGAGAGTTCTTGTAAAATGATGGTTTAAATAGAAGTCTTGAAAGAGTAGAAAAATACTTGAAAAAATAAAGTCTTGATAAGCTGTTCCATAGTGGTTCGAAAGTGAGCTGAGTCAACCCATAAATTAGTGTGTGCCAACACACTATAAAAAGAAATCAATATAATTCTGAAAAAAGGAATATTTTTGATTTTTCAACAGTATGACTAATAGAGAGAGAGCATGCAATTGGAAGGAAATAGTAGATTGTAAAAATAAAAATTTTATTAGAAGACTGAGGATTATGCTCCCTGGCAGAGACAAATCCTTGGTTTAAATAGTAAATTGTGAATAAAAATGTAAAAAGAAGTGAATAATTGAAAAGTGTCAAATGTATCATTTATAAAGGGTTGAGTTCCTTTGCAATTGTGAATATGCCACAAATGTCAGAACATTCACAATTGGAATGGCCTCAAAGATGACATGAACATGTTTTTAATCAGGTAAATCACCACTACTTTCCTTAGTCATTTGTGACAACCCATTTCCTGTTAATGTAGCATTGAGATCATTGGCCACAGCACTGGCTGTCTACAACAGTACAGTAAACATGAATGTCACATTCTTACTAGTTGTTGTTTTCTTTATTAAATGCTCTTATTTTCTTATAATTATTAATGTTTTTGTGTTTTTTTATTATTGTGTACCTTGTTATTCCTGTATTTTTTTTGCATTATTCTGCTCAATTTATAGCCATTGTTGATATAAGCATTTAATCATTTTTATGTTTTTACTGGTTAATGCTTTAATCTGCTGTACTTTACTTTTTTGTTTTACTTAACATTTATGCAAGTAAAAAAGCAAGCTATAATCATAGTCAATAATAAATGCACTGCTTTGAGTATCAGTGGCAGCATGAAGGACTATTTTTTAAATGCTACAAACAAACTTTTTCAAATGTACATCTACAGTATCTGTTACTTATTTTATAGGTTCCAAGAAGAGCTGGTTCGATGGAACAGGTGTATGCATTAGCAGTTCCTGTAATAGAAAAAATGGCACAAAACAAGATTAGCAGGCATCAGTGGCTACTATTTTTAGTAACCTTTATAGTAGTTTTTATAGTAACTATTATTTATTACTTTTTAATAAAATACAACAAAATAAGCAATAAATATATATATATATATAAACAAATATAAAAAATTTTATAAACCAGAGAGCAGAGATTCAATGACTAAAGATTCAAAGACTCAAAGACTTAAGACAGCAAAGACTCAAATACTCCAAGACTAAAAAATCGATCTTAATAGAAGACCATTTTTTATTAAATTATGCATGTTTTCTGCCCCAGCCGTGACCATAGTGTAATGTCTACATAAATGAATCATTGTGTTTCCAAAATGTTAAAATCAAATGTTTTTTTAGAATGATAATTTGATATCAATCCTTTTTAAAAAGAAGTAGCCGAAAAAATTACATACTTTTGTTTTAAAGTCATAAAATACGCATTTTCAACTAAACAAAAATAAATTTGTATAAAAAATATATAATAGGCTTTTTGTTTATTTCTTTTACAAAGCCGAAATAACTTTTTTTTGCTCGTCTATCAATTTTTATATACTGCAACGAAAAAATGTTTTATCCAACTCGGTTTAGAGTTGTGGAGTATAGTATTCCGCATGTTGTTCTGGTCATACTTGTATTTTTAGGCGCGTTATCTGGAGCAGCGCTTAGTACAGTCGGTGTATATCTGCTTGCAAAATCGGTACTAGATTTTGCATATTATGAAATCCCTTGCTTTATGGTTGTATTGGGCATGCTGGCAGTGTATGCAGCATGCGTCGGCACCGATGGCGTTCTCTATGGAGGTCAGGGCCATATGCAGCCGTTGATCATGGTTATCTTTCTTGTATTTCTCGGAGAAGCATGGGTGCTGCTCGGATCATCGATGGAGCCACTAGTCGTAGAGAATGAGCTACATCAAATGTGGAAAAAGACATTTTACGAGAATCGCCGCCGTCTTTCGTGGCTCGAAAGCTATTATGGTTGTTGCGGGTTTAAAAACTCGAAGGATATGCCCAGCTCAGAAAAATGTATCTTTTCCAGGTCGCTACTAGCTCAGGAATTTAGCGGTTGCATGGATCCTATGAGGCAGGATATCTTTCATCACAACAAACTGGCCCTTGAATGGTGTCTAGCTGCTGTAGTAGTTCACCTTGTTGTCGTAGTATTTGGATATGGACTTTACAAGAGAGTATATGAAATCGATACTACCTGGATTGTTGAGGATACAGGCGATATCGAAGCGGCTCAGGAAGAGGGGGCTGCCATTCCATGGAGCGCCCCAGCTGCAGAAGCTGAAGCTGACATTGGCCAAAACGATCAGAAAGTAGTTACAGAATTCGAAGAAGTGCAGCCTCAGCAAGAAGAAGAAGGGCCATCTGGGGTTTCTGATGGCCAGTCTAGCAAACAGCCCGATATCGGCGTGGAAAATCAACCAGAGCCAGATCCAGAGCCAGAGCATGGACCAGTGTACGGGCCAGAACCTGAGCCGAAAGACACTGCTTCTGCCTCTGCTTCTGCCTCTGCTTCTGCCTCTGCTGCTAACTGCACCAAAAACACGCAGCCGCGTTCTGATGCAAAGCAGCAGAAACCGCATCAAAAGAATAAGGGAAAAGGCAAGAGGAAGCATTGATCAAGACGCAAGGATGAGGGGACATATAATGTGAAGGTATGATTTTAATTCGTTTAATTACATATTTTTGCTTTTTTTTAAACGTCATATTTTTTTCAAACTTGCAAATGAAAGCTTTCTTGTTATTAGCATTAACGAAAGCATTGTGTGCAATAATATCACATTGACTATGCATTTAATGCAATTGGATCAGAGGATTATATGCGCTACGCTACGTCGTACGTTTTATGTTTTCCAGACGTAATAGAACCAAACAGAAAGCATAATTATGCGTTAATGCCAAGAGGTCGGAGGTTAGCAAATACTATACTATAAAAGCCTTGACTGGCAAGCAGCAAGAAGAAAAAAAAAGAAATACAGAATTTTTGCTTTATATCTGCGTTCTAAATCATTTTACAGAAATTTTTAGTACATTTCTTTTTAGCACAAAACTACAACTATTATTTATATTCCAAAGCCTACATTCTCATTAATTGATTTAAACAATTAAAGCAAGTACAAATGTCTTCTGCGTTTGGCGAGTATCTGGATAGACTTAGCGGTAGCGGGATTCTTCGAGTGATCCATATGGTCATCAATGGAGTTGCCGCTGGCGCAGGTGTTTTCCTGATGGTAACAGGAGTCACTGGTCTTTTCGATGTCTACAAGACCTTTGGCGGCATGGCCATGCCCCTTGCATGCAGTGTCCTTGGTCTGTTGGTCACCTTTGTGTCCTTCTTGGGCATCTTTGGATCGATCAAGCGTAACGAGTACATATTTGCCACATACTCTGCTCTGCTCACTCTGCTTGTTGTTATCCAGATAATTGCACTGCTGGTTATCTGGCTTCGTCCCGAGCACATCGAGGACCGCTTCTCAGATGTCTGGGAGGGACTTTACGACAAGGATCCCGAAAGCATTCGCTACATTGAGAAGGATCTCAAGTGCTGCGGATTCAAGAACCCCACCGACATGCCTGTGCCTGCCAACTGCATTGCCAAGAAGCACTTTGGCTTTACCGTTGGCTGTCTGGAGCCTCTAGAGCACCAGTGGCACGAGAGACGCAAGGCTGTGCTTTGGGCTGGAATTGCCATTGTCGGCGCACAGGTCCTATCGCTTCTGATGGGTGCAGAGCTAGCTCGTCGCTACAAGCGTGCTCGCGAAGGTGGATACCATCGTGTTCCCGAGCGCACTGAGGGTTCGCCTCTTTTGCGCACCTAACTATTGTAATTTTTTTTTTTTTAATTTTTTTGTAATAAAAAAACGAAATATACCATTTATCGTCTAAACACAAAACATTTTAAACCAAGTTTACTTTGTGGTCAAAAACAGACATTTGCACTTGGTTAGCCCTGCGCAAAGAACGACCACCGACAGTCATTCCATTAAGACTCGGCGATTGCTGACCACTGGTGCTGCTGTTTATGTTGTTGCTTTTACTGCCATGGGGGAGTCTAAATACCGAATGAGGAAGCGAGTTGTCAAGATGTGCTGATGGAAAGACTGAGGAAGAAGGTGCAGATTCGCTATAGTTACTAGCGGATCTAGCAGTCAGACCAGATCCGGCATTGCTGCCACCAACACGACGTAGATGGTGCTTAGAATCAATAGCGGTCTTGGAGCTTTTGCCCATCACATCGGTCGGCTGCGTTGCCCAAGGGAACGCATGGGAGCTTGAATGAACAGGCTTGAGCGGTCGCGTAAAGAACACTGAGGCAGAAGCAAACTGGCCTTCGCATTTTAGCACGTCGTAGTATGTAGGGCACTTTTCATAATCGTTGGTATCATCTCCATCAGAATATACATCATGTTCTTTAGTATCGGTTATCCCATCGTCCATTTGAGGCGAGCGAGATAGCGGATATATTTCATCTAGACCACGCCTAAATCCCTGAGACTCTTCTGAAAGAAGGGGACTGTTGCTGCAGTGCAAAGAGGTGCTAGAAGAAGCGCGCAAATACGACATTGTGAATAAACGTAATTATGCGAGGATGTGTAGGGTGGATATGTGTTTTTAAGAATAAAATAAATAAGAAAAGGAAAAAAGAAAATCGATGCCTGAAAAAAAAAACAAATGAAAAACGAATCAAAACCTTTTTATCATGCACTAAAAAAGATAAATGCGTATAAAATAAAAAGTAAACAATTGCCGATGCTTGTATGGGTGGGGAAAACGTGCCTAATTTTCAAATCCCATTCTACGAATATATTCCAGCTCGTCTTCTGCAGTCAGCGCATCAGTACCAGTCCATATCATCGAGCTGTTGCGAGGCTTCCTACGCATATCGCCAGACTCCTTGCGATTGAAGATCTCGCTGACACGCAGAGGCTTGACACGGCCAAAGATACGGTCGGGGTTGATGCGCTCTTGCTGACGCAGACCCTTTGCCAGCTCTGGCGTTGTGGCCCATGCAGGAATGCGGAAGTTATTCTTCTTGCGCTTGACAGCCGGAGAAAACTCTTCTTCAGAGTATTCGTCAGAGTAGTCAGACTCGATCTCTGGAGGCGAGTTGGATCCGTCGGGAATGATGGAGGTATACTCGTTGCTGCGTTTGTGACGTGGAACAGGTGTCATTAAGGCTGCTGCATTGTGCTGCTGTTGTTGCTGCTGCTGCTGCTCAAGCTGCTGCGCCTGTGCCAGATCGGGCGTTGACTTTGTGCGAAGCATGATGGGCCCTCTCTTGACGGCCTGGGAAACGCGTGAGGTAGAAGCACCTTCGTCGTCAGAGAAGAACGATGAGCGGAAGGAAGAGACGCCGGATAGACGGCCCTCAGAGGTCATACTGATCAGGCGCTGGCCATTTGCTCCAAGCTGCGACGGTCTCTTGGCATTTGCCCTGTTGCTATGCACAGAGTTTACAGAAGAGATGGACGACCGGTCGCTAGTACGGCGCAGAGGCACTGCGATATCCGTGTACTTGGGCATAACCAGCTCAACACGGTTTCCTCCGTGCTCTGGACGAGGTCTATAAGGTGTCTGAGGGCTGTTGACGTCGTAGGGACTGGCGTTACTTGCCTTTTGCTTGGAAAGGTTGGTGGTCGGCGTTTCCAAAACATTGTTGGATCCAGAGTTTTTCTGCGTGGCAAGATTCGTTTGCGACTTCCAGCTAGACGGAGACAGCATGGATATAACAGACGAGATCCCCCATCCGCCTGATTCTGCTGATCCGTTCTTGCTTGATTCCTCAGGTTTGCGAGAGGCGCCCTTGTCCTTGGCAATGGGGATAGGAATAGCAGCGGAAGTAGAGGTAGACGAACTGGGCTCGCCTCCATTGCTATTGCCATTGCTGTTGCCATTGCTGTTGCCATTGCTATTGCTATTGCTCTTGCTCTTGCTGTTATTTGTGATGGGCAGCGGTGTAGGGCGAGGACGACGATCAGAAGACTGAGAGCGCAGACTGGAGGCGCTAGACTGGCGCGAAAGTGTTGTTGACTCGGGACGCGTAACAGATTTAAACAGATGCTCGTTTCCTGAGCGCTGCTGCTGCGACTGCTGCTGCTGCGGTCGACCAGCTTGTGCTTTGTTTAACCCAGCTGGTCTGCGGCTAGCCGAAGCAGCAGCGGCATTGATTCTCGCAGCCTCACGCATCGCTGCAGTAGACGACTTCTGACCAGCGCCAACAGTCTTGATAAGCGCAGCTCTTGCTGCTTGTGCCCTGGGTCCCGATTGAGCAGTGACAGGTCCACGCTTAATAGAGTTAGGAGTAGTTGACGTAGTTAGATTTGCTGCGCCAGAGTATCCTGGACGCATGGCAACAACAGGATTGGCAAAAGCAGAGGATGCGGCCGACGAGCCGTTACCATCAACAGGCTCAAACTTGCGCCTAAACTCTGCTACGCGCCCTGGACCAGCCGCAGTTACGCCCGATCCTGAAGCTGCTGGAGCTGCTGCAACAACACGCGTCTTGTTGACTCCACCAGCAACATGATGACCAATGCGCGAGTCGCTGCGCAAAGAAATATCGATATTCATTGACGAATCGTCGCGCTTTCTCGCAGAAGCCGTGCTTGAAGTACTTAGCTGCTTGGTCAGTCCTGGTTTGCGAGATATGCCGCTCATTGCACCGATGCCAGCAGATGTCGACGTGCGCAGGCCTGGACGAGTCTTTCCTCGGCCACGACCGCGACCACGAGATGCCGCAACTGGCATCGCCGATCTAGGTGGCATTATCCTACTCGATGTAGAAGACAGGGGAATATCGCTAACTGACTTTCCGCTATCAGAGAGCTTGCGCTTGCCAGGAGATCCAGCCTTCTTTTTAATATTCGTCGTTTCGTCGTTTTCAAGATCTACAGACAGTATTTCCAGACCGACGTCCATAGGCTGTTGATCAATAACGACATCGACAAACATGCTTTCAGTGGGTCTAGCAGTGCTTTGTTCAGGGGATTGAAGTTTCTGCTGTTTGCGACTTGTATCACTGCGATGGGCTTCGTCCTCATTATCACTGTGCTCATTTTCATGCTGAGAGCCTTCCTGGCTAGAGGGAAGCATTCTCGAGACCTCGTCAATGTCTCTATAAAGAGCCTGTATGTCCTCGTCGATCTCAATAACAGGGTCTTCATCAACAACAGACAAATTAGCAACTGCCTGAGCATTTCTGTCAGCACCGAATAAAGATGGCTGCTCAGATACTTCGTCTAGGTGGTTTGCAGAGTCAGACTTTTCTGATATAGATCCCATCACGCTGTTGCCGCGGAACGAAGCAATGCGCACGTTCTGCAGTCGGTCTCTTACCTCGTCCTCGGACTTTGTCAGCTCGCCCTCGCTTCCACCAGTAACAGATCTCGATCTGTTTTGATCGACAACGCTGACAAGACGCTCGGGAGTGGATTCAGCTGAAGAGGACGAGACAGATGATGGAGGGATATTAGTCTCGACGTGAAGTTGTTCCTCTTGTTGCTGCTGCTGGTGTTGCTGCTGATGTTGGTGATAGTGGTGGATCCTGGCCTGCTTTTCTCTTTGCTTGGCATCCAACGACATATTTCCTAAGTTCAAGCTGATGGTCGCCAGAGGTTTAGCTCTTTGGCCAGCAGACTGTGCCCGCTCGTGCATCGGAGGCGGTCTAGACGGCGAGTGATGGTTGAGAAGCATGTCTCGAAGAGTAGGTATAGGCGCAACCTGTGGCGGCTTGCTAGCTACAGCGGTGCGCTGAGGAGACACAACAGAGGACACTTGTGATATTGCAGATACAGGTGCCTGAGGAGAAGTCATTGTCATATCTGACGAAGCAGACAGAGGATCCTCGGCAATCTGCTGTTTAGGAGAAGAACCCGATATAGCCTGCAGTCTCTTGACAGCAGCTGCGGTTTTCGCAGCAGCGCTATTGCTTCTGGCAAGTCCACCATTGTCTGCATGCGCTTGCTTGTGTACATTGGTTAGGTATGGTGACTTTGGCGGCATCATGGCCATCTGAGCTATAGCCATATTAAGCGTGTTTCCTTGCAGCGAACCATACTGCGAGCTTCTTCTTTTGGCGTTTCTAAGCGACCACATGCTGGCTGTATTGAACTGTGAAGCAAGAGGGGAGAGCTTGACTGCGCTGTTTCCAAACACATCTCGAACATGCATACGCGACCTTCCACGACGCTTTGTCGATGATGTTTTAAGGGCTTCAGTAATCGCACTACACAACAAAAAAAAAAAAAACAGAAAAAGGGGGATAAATTCAGCCAACAGGATAAATGTTTTTGTTTACAAAAAGAAGGGCAAAAAATTAATGACCTTTTAAAAATAAAAGCTGAAGCTTGAGAATTACTTACAAATCGGGTTTTTTCAAATCTCTCATTCCGGCGACATTCTCCAGATACATAGTGAGCCACTGGTCGTTTTCCTGCAGGGTTGCCTCGAGATCCTGGTACTTTGTCAAAAAGGCGTTATCCCAGTCGCGTTTTCTGCCTCCTAGCCACGAGCCACTAGTTGGCGACTGTGATACCGAAGCTGTGCTGGCACTGGAAGCTACAGACCGTGTGGTTGAGTCATGGTAGCTAGGGGCTTTTGCCAAGCCAAGCGCCATTGCTGACTGCTGCTCTAGCTGAATGGCAGACATTTGATTTATAGATTGGAAAAAAAATATAGTGTAAAGAAATAGAGTAGAAAAACTAGTTTTTAAAGGTGCATGAAATAATAAGAAAATAAATAAATAAACAAATAAGCAAAAAGTAAAAAAAATAAATAAATCAAAAGATGCGAAAAATAATAACGATTAAAATTTTGTTTATTTTTAATTTTCTGAAAAAAAAAATAGCACGCGTTGTTTTTATTTTCGGATTAGTTGTGACAATCTCGCCTTTTTTATTATTGACAGCCAATCATGTGGTAGTAAACATGTTCTTGGCAGACCGTTTTGTTTATATTTTTCATTTGAAATTGCAGGGACCACATGTGTTTGTTTCCTGTTTCCGAAATAAAAATAGAAATAGTTTAAAATTGAATAAAAAACGAGAAGGAAAAAATATGTCATAAGAAATACTAAAAGCTAAAAAAGAAGTTGCAACTAGAATGCAAAAAAAAGTGGATAGAAAAGGGAGGCATGAAAAATAAGAAAAGCACAAACAAGACGATTGAAACACATTCAATGCAAAAAGTCTTGCTGCTCGTTAAAAAAGGAAAAAGAGAGGACATAAAGAAGAAAAGAATAGAGAATGCGAGATATAACCATCCATATAAAGTGTAAGAAATTGTAGTTAGTTTGCTTAGAGCTGTCGATTGTTTTAGTCAGCTTGATATTTAAGTGAAATTGAATCATTTCATTTCATTTTTTTCGTTAGCGGTGGCAGCCAATAACAAACTCGGGTACCTGGGGCAAGTAAGAGTATGAGCTCAGATCAAGGGTGTACAGATCATCAAAGACCTCCTGGCCATTGTATCCGCCATGAAGGAACAAGCGGCCGTCATGCAGGGTGCACGCATGGTATCCACGCGGCGCAGGCGCCGAGCCATAAATGGTGCGCGTTTCCCATCTGAGCGTATCCAATTTGAGCATCAAAACCTGGCTGGAGTAATCCGAGCCATCGTGGCCGCAGATGACAAACAGATACATGCCGACAAGCGTTGCCGTATGCGCCAGACGGGTAAGTGGCGGGTCAATCGACACATGGGTCCATTCCAGGGTATCCAGGTTAAGCAGCGAGGTGTCGCCGAAGCACTCCTGGCCGTCGGAGCCACCAAACACAACAACTTGGTTGCCCACTAGCGTCGATGTATGGTAGCCGCGCGGGAATGGTCGGCCACCTGTGGTCTCGACCTCCTCCCACTCGTAGGCACCAGATGCGTTGGGCTCAGCACGTACTCGCCAGAGATCGTTGAGCGCGCGGTGGCCGTCGCCGCCGCCAAACAGGTAGACAAAGCCGTTGTAATGGAAGCACGTATGCGTGCGACGCGACGACGGCGAAGTGCCGGCGACCCGGGCCCTAGTCCATACACAGGATTTTGTGTCCAGGATATACAGGTCGCTAAAGTACTGGGTTCCGTCGCCGCCGCCAAACACAAACAGTCGGTGACCTACAGCCGTCGACGTGTGGGCCCTGCATGGGGGCACCTGGTCACCAGTAGTCCGCATGCGCGACCAGAACATGGCCTCGGTGTCCAGAACGTAGACGTCGTTGTAGCAGACCGTGTTGTTCCATCCGCCAAACACGTAGATGTGCGAGCCAATGGCATTGAGTGTCTGCGAGCGCACCTTGGGCGGCTTCGTGCCCCAGGTTTTTTTCTGCGACCAGTACATGGCTGGTGTCGGTGCACGCGGCTCAGTGACCAAGGGATGCTGCTGCTCAATGGAGTCGTCTGTGGTGTTGTTGGATCCGGCGCGGCAGTACTGCGGCTGCGTCTGCTGCTGCTGCTGCTGCTGTTGGTGCGGCATGGGCGGGTGCGCAGTGTTGGTGTGTGGGCGCTGCGAAAAGTCCGATGGTGCACGCGATGTGCGCTTTGCTGCACGCAATGACGATGACTTTTGCGCTGCATCTGTTGGCCCGGCTTCCTCGTCGTTGGCAGCGGAGGTTCTGGCTGTACCGCTTTCTGGTGACGGCGAGAACGACAGACTAGCTACAGCCAGGATAACCCCCTCGTCTACCTCGTTGTCGACGTTGGCCTCTTGCATGTGTGTCGTGCGCAAGTTTCGCGAGGGCGAGCGGATCTTGGTGCGCGAGGCATTGATTGCGGCCTGCTGTCTGTCGAGAGCGACATTTTCTGACAGCTGCAGACCTGGAAGCGGGGCTGACGGCGGGGGTGATGCCGACATTTCTGAACTAAATTTTTTTTACTGTTTCTGGCTGTTGCTAACAAGTAAGATATGCTGGAAAGGGAAGGAGACTGCTAAAAGAAATAAGGAGACTGCTTCTGTATTGGCTGGAGCTAAAATAAAACAGTAATCGGTCTGTGGATATAATTAAAAAAGCTTATTTTTTGCAGTTTGGAAATATGGAGATATGGAGGTATGGAAATAACTTTCTTCTATTTAGGCTTTTTGTTCCTGAATAAACAAGTGGGGAAAAGGAGAAAGTGCAGGTAAATAATAAGGAAAGGGCGGAAGGCGTGTGTGAATTGGAGGTATTGCGAAATGAGAAAAAAAATATTATTAAGGTATGCGGAGAGAGAGAGAGAATAGAAATAAAAAAGAAGGGTTTAATGAAGGTGGATATATAAAGTAAGTTTGTATGTAGAATAATATAAGCGACTAAAGTAGTTTTGTTAATTTGACGGCAAGACAATAGAAAAGCAGAAAAGGAACCAGAAGCAGACAGCAGCCAGAAAATTAAAAACAAATTGTGGAGACAAAAAAAAGGTTTTTTTTGGTCAACCAGTGGCGAGTACGTAGATTTTCTCTTCCTTTCGGGTCCGCTTTAACAGAGGCAGCAATGGCCCAATGTTTATTCTTTTTTTCGACCGCCGCTGATCCCGTAAGGCAATCCTATTCCTTCTTTTATAAAGACGCTAAAAGAAAGAAAGGCGCTTTGATGTGGTGTGTTTATTGTTTTTGCCTGCTTTGTGCGAGAAGGCCATTAGGCAGTTTATCTCCAGGCAGGCGATGCTGTTGCTTTGTTGCTGTGTTGCTTTTATTGTCTGCCGCTTCTGGATTGCCGATCGGCGGCAGTCAGCGAGTTTTTTTTTTTTGGAGCCCTTTTTAAGTTCGTTCCCAAACTATGAGCTGAAATGATTAATGTGAGGTCACATTGGCAATTTCTTGATTAGATCAGATGCTGTGATCAGAGATATCCAATCATCTGCTTGCAACGCAGCAATAAATATTATTGGCCCAGCGGCAGAATCCGCTTGTGCGTGCAGCCAATGGGGACGGGGGAGAAGCAGATGGAAGACAAAGGAAAAAGACGAACCCTCCTGTTCTGAGCCTTTATATTTTTAGGCAGCAGAAAGAAACCTCAGTTCTAGCCAAAGGGGCAGCAGATAAGGTGGGATGGCAAGAGGGAGGGAGAGCAGAAAAAGAAAAAGCTTTTTTTTCCACACCGTTTGCTGCAACAGCGGAATCTGGCGGCTCAAGGCAATTCGCAAAAGAAAAAGGTGGGAAGCGCAGTTTTTTTTTACGCGTTAGCTGTTTGTTTTATTTTCGTTTTTTTTGCAGCGTGGTGAGGGGAAAAAGAGGCAGAAGAAAGCAAGAGCCGCCAATTTTCTTTGAGTGAAAAGAGAAAAAACGGCAAAGAAATAAATTTTTTCAATACTTTATTTTTGTAACATAACCTGCCTTTTTGCTATACACAAAACACTTTCACCACTTACCTTCCCTGCTCTTCCTCGCGCTCTAGGCCCGGCAACCACTGCCTTGTACTTAGTCTTCTTGCCGTGCCTGAGCCGTACTCACATAGGACCCGGCTCCTATCCAGAAAAAGTCCAGCTTCCAAAAAAAAAAAAGGCCTCGCTTGCCTTTTTGCTTCTCACGAAAAAGTGAAAAAGGGCATTTTTGCACTCTTTTATTTTATTTTGTTTTCCTTGCTGCGAGTCGGTCACACAGGTGCCTAGCCAAGTATTGTTTTCCTTTTGCCAACAGAGAAAAGCAAAAAAAAGCACTTCTTTTTCCGCACAGCGCTTATTCTGCCATCTGGCCTTTTCTTTCTCCCCCAACGAAATCGGCATTCTTGTTAGTCACGCGGCATAGCTTTAGCCAATCAACACTCGGCAGCCACACAAGCCAATCAAACAATAATAACAAAGCCCCCGCCTTTGGCCATGGTAAACGCCCAGCGGTTCCGCGCGCGCAAGGTGGACCTGAAGCGGACGCTACCTGTGTACCGCGCGTCCGACCTCGACGACCTCGACGACGACGACAACCGCCAGGTGGACGCAATAGAAACGGGCGTCGAGAAGGACGAGGAAGCCGAGCACCATCTGCAGGCAGCCATCTCGGCAACACTCGCGGCGGCATCGGGGTCCGCGCCCGCAAAAAGCGTATATATCCCGACGCCCGACGCATCGCAGGTCACTGCCGAATACGAGGCGCTGTATAAGCAAAAATTCACGTGTCCGAGGGGGCTGATTCGGTCGTCGGAGACCGTGGAGGAATGCTGTGCGCCGATGTACTGTGCTGACGACGAGGACTTGGGGTGGCTCAAGGAAGAAAACGCAAGGCGTAGCAAGGCGGGCGATGCTGAGTTGACGGTGGATGCGTTTGAGGCGGCGATGGATGCGCTGGAGACGGTGACACGCGACATGGTGTTTACGCGCGCAGAGGACGTGCCGTCGCCCGCATACCTGGTGACATATTCGGTGGAGCGCGAAAGGCCGCTTGGGCGCAAGACCGTGGGCAGCCTATACGACCACTGGAAAACGCGGCGTGTCGCGCGAAATGCCAAGCCTATCATGGCGGCGCTGCAGAACGAGGACGGCGCGAAGGCCGAGATCGACCCGTACGTGTGTTTCCGACGACGCGAGGTGCGCCAGGGCCGCAAGACGCGGCGCGCAGACCAGCGGTCTCTGGAGCAATTGCGGCGTTTGCGCGTCAATTTGGCGGCGGCAGCACAGATGCTGGAGATGTGCGTGGAGCGCGAGCGCGAAAAGACCGCGGTTGTCGAGGCAGCCCAGGAGGTCGCTCGCCAGCGATGCTCTGTGCTGCGCATGCGGCGTCGGCATAACGTCACAGGCAGCGACTTTGACGATCTGTTTGTGCCGCCGCAGCAGACCCAGCGCAAGCGCGTTGCCCAGGCACAGCGTCCAAGAGCAGCTGGCGTGCGCAAGCCCCGGGTCGCGTCTGGCCTGGCATCGGCCGCAGCCAACGCGCAGTCCAATAATGGCAATGGGCTGTCTTCTGGCGACTGCACGCCGCAGCCGTTTATGCTGCCGCGCACGGTCAGCGTCGCGCAGTACCCGGCGCCCAAGCGGCTCTCTGCCATGGCCGATCGCATCCGCTCGCGTGCGCAGTCGTACGAAGCGCGGATGGCCGGGTGGGTCGACGCGACGTTTGCCGGCCCAGCGGCGCCGTTTGCTGGCTTTGCGGGCGCTGGCAGCTGCAAGAACAACGGCCTGTTCTGGGCACCGCCGTCGGCGGCATCCACGGCATTCAGAATGCGCGCTGGCCGCTTTGGCAGGCTCTACGTCGATCGGCGTGCCGTGCGTGCGCCGTCTGTGCCCGATGCGCGTGTGCAGCAGTACTGCGCCGGGCTGCTGCGGCCCGAGGACCATGCGCGTCTGCAGCCACGCAGCCTAAGCTCCTCCACCAGTGCGTCGGATCAGCTGGCGGAGCTTCTGCGGCCGTTCTCGTTTGGCAGCCTGGAGAATGGCGCTGCTGCATTGGATCCTGCTAATGCGCTGCCGGGCATCGATGCGTCGTCGGTTGTGGTGCCCCAGGCGCCGCTGCCAATTGCCGTTGCGCAGGAACACCAGCCAACAAGAGAGCCTGCGGCATCCGATGCGTCGCTGCTTTCGGGATCGACCGTTGGCGGGTTTTCGACGCCAGCAGGCTCCAAGGACGCGATGCTCGCGACACAGGCAATGCTCGCGGCTCCAATGCTGACCAGCTCTGCCAGCATGCCCGCGGTCCCGCTGTTCAGCGGCGCCCACTGACACAAACAACATATTCCTCGTCGCTTTTTTAACTTTTTTCTTCAAATGTAAATTATCCTTTATTTTCCATAATAAAACCCCCGCTCTTTCATTGCCTGCCACTGAGCCTTGCCACCATCCGGCGCATGGTCTCGTCGGACTCGCCGGCCATCGTGGCGAACCGTAGGATCTCGACGCACAGCTCGCGGTTCTTTGCCGCAGCAGCCCTGGACAGCAGCGCCAGCACGTTGGCCTCGCTGACAGTAGCGGGCTCGAGCGTCTGCAGAATGATCAGGCACTGCGTCGCGGTCTCCAGACGGTTCAGCGCCAGGCACTGCCGGAAGAACCGCTCGGGGCCGCCGACACATGCAAAAAGCAGCGCCCAGAAAGCGGCCTCTGTCTTGCGCGCACAGTGAGCAACGACCTCGTGGAACGCCGCAAAGTTCTCGAGCATCGCCACCACGCGCCGCAGAACCACGGCGTCGTCCCCGGTAGCTTCGCGTTCCAGGACCTCGTGCAAAAGAATCTCCATGGCGTGCGGGAAGAACGCCAAGTGCTCGAAGCACGCAGCATACAGCAACGCGTCCTGCTCGGCGCCAGCGCTCAGCATGCGGTCCAGGATATTGTGCAGGTACAGCTTGGCACGCACCGGCAGCTGCGCCAAGCCGACCACGGCCGAGTCCTCCAGGGTCCAGTCCTGGTCGACGCCCACGGCCATGCCCAGGTCGGCAGCGATGGCCACGGGAAAAAACTCGGGCCTTACCACAAGCCGGCGTGCATCGGCAAGCCCAGCGCCGTCCATAAAGTCCTCGAGGCTGATCAGCGCCGCGCTGAGCTGCGTGCCGTCGAACCACCACACCGTCGAGTGCATGTTGCCAAAGTGCACGCCGCTGGTGATCGTCAGCTCGGCCCGCTCGCTCAGAACCTGCTGCGCACGGCCCAGCCCGTCGATCACGCGCAGCCGCGAGCCCTCGTGCACCAGGAACACGGGTCGTCGGTCGAACGATGCGCTGGGCACCCACTGCAGCGACCGCAGCTGGCCCATGCGCAGAGAGGCGCCGCGCAGATCGACGCTGCGTCGGAACGAGATGCGCAGAGTGCTGCTGCTGCTGCTGCTGCTGCTGTCGGCAAACACCGCGTACTGCCGCACCTGCGCGTCTGCACACAGAACCAAAAGCAACGAGTCGTGGCTGCTCATTGCTACAGCAGCCGCGTCCAGCTGCTCGGCATGCGCCATGTCAGAATCCAGCGCTCGTCGGCGCGAAAAAAACAGCAGCCGCGATGCCCCGTCGACTGAGCACGCAGCGACTATGTGGTCGCCCAGCCACAGCAGCCCGCCAGTCACCGCCACTGTGCGCTCCTGCTGCTGCGTGCGCAGAAGCCGCCACTTGCGCGTAGCCACGGTCAGCACCGCAAGCCCGCGCCGTCCAGCGACCGCCGCATGCCTCCCGTCGCCCGACACAGCCACGTGCCGAAGCGGCCAGGCGCCGCCGATGTACTCGCTGGGCACCTGCACGGCCTGCCACTGCAAACCCGGCTCGGCGTCGTCGCCCGTGCCCGGCGCATCGGCAAACGCGCAGTCGTGGATCAGAACCTTGTCGTCGGAAAACAGGCACACGCGCGCCGCCGTGCCCTCGCCCACGCCCGTGCCCAGCGCCGCACGTGCAAACGGCAACGCCGACGCAGTCTGGTTGGTGCCTAAAACGAAGAGCCGGGTGCCGCCCGCGCCCCAGCACAGCGCTGCTGCCTCGACTGAGTCGCCGTCTTGGCTGCGCACCCGGGACACGTTCAGCTCGTACCCCAGTGCCGATCGAACAACCACATGCCCCGATGCGTGCGCGCAGGCTATGGCGGAGCCGTCGGCCGTCCACCCAAGCGCTGCCACGCGTCCGTCGCCGCCCTGGCCACATCTTCGGCATCCCGCCGGCTGCAGCTCGCCGCTGGCTGCCACAGCAAACAGAAGCACGTCGCCAGTGCTCGTGCCCACAGCAACTATGCCGCTGGCTGCGCTGAACGCCAGTGCCGTCACCAATCTGTCGCCAACAGACAGTATATGCGCTATTGGGGGATCTGCTGAGGACGCTGCATGCATTAGAACATGCGCGGTGCCGTCGCTAAACAGATACAGCTCCATACTCGCATGCTCTGCTTCTATCGCCACGATCTGCTTAATCTGCGCCAGCGGGTTCTCGTTGATATCACGCACCGCCGTGCTCGAATCCACTGCGCCCGTCCATGTCAGTCGAAACACCTGCGTGCGTGTTGCCACCACGGCTCCCTTACCCGCTGCCGCAGCGCACACCGCTGTGCCGCTGCCCGGCGGCAACCGATACGTGCGTTTCTGCGCCAGACCCGCTGCCACCATTCCTTCTTCTTCGCCTGGCCCGCGTGCCCAGTAGTGCTGCGTGCTGAACTGGTACTCAAGCACAGGCGTGTCTCGTCGATACACAGTGATTTCAAAGATATATCCGCTGGACAAGAGCACGAATAGCGCGCCAAACACCTCGTCTTTTCCGCCCACTGTCTGCCATATTACATCGGCCATCTGGCCTAGTTGCTCCGAGGGATCGTATATCAGGCTGCTCAAAAGCAGAAATGGGTACAGCTGCCACAGGTAGATGCCCTGCCGGCTTATGCCTGCTAGGAAATGACCCGTGGGCGAGCTGCTCCACTTGACTATCCGCACATCATCCCCTGCTTGTTTGAAAAGCCCTGGTGCTCCTGTATCGGTTGCCGCTCCATGCCCTTGGTGCTGTGCATCTCCTCCTCTCTGCGAACTATTTGTGCCTGTGCTGTATGTGACGCTGCGCTGTCGTGTCAGCCGCGGCGTGCCGTTGACTCCGATACTGGACAACGTCTTTTCTGGCTTGTCTGGATTCAGCTGAAGAAGCAGATGCTCCGAGCAATTTATTCTCCAGTACATAACAAAAAGAAACAAAATAAAAATACAAAAATTTAAAATAAAAAAATGGGGGGGAGGGATAAAGATGAATAAGAAACATTGTTTGTTCTTGGCTCTTACGTTTTTTTATTTTATTTTATTTTTTCTACTCAGACTTGTTGCTGATTTCCATCCGGTACCTGTCGTTGTTGAACTGCCTGGCAATCTCAATCTGCTCCTTCGGCCACAGCCAAGCAAGCACCACACCTATAAGGAAATCCACAGCAGCCACCAGACAGAACAGCTTGCCAGCGACCAGCCCGCACCCATAGTATTTCCTGAACCTCTCGATCAGCGGCGGCTCCTCGGCATCGGCGATTTTAAAGTACACGCGTTCTGTGCGCTCCGCCACATTATGCCACGAGTACATCTTCTTGACCTGGCCATGGAAATGCATCGGCGACAGTTCCGGATGCGCGTCCCTTGTGCCCACCCGGCCGATCGCCACGCCCAAAGCCCCCACCACCTCGTCTTCCTCCGGCACCGCAAACGTAATCATATACCGTGGCAGTACCTCGGGCACCCCGCCCACCTTGGTGCTGACCACCAGGAGCCCGCAGGCCGCAGCCTCCACAATGGCGATGCAGAAGGCTTCGGTCAAACTGGTATTGAGGAATATATCCCCGCGCACCAGCACTCTGCGGACATCGGCAGCCTTGACTGAGCCCAGGAGCTCCACGCGGTCCTGCAACAAATGCTGCTCGCGCATCTGCTCCAGATCTATGCGCTTGGGTCCATCGCCACCAATGAGAAACCGAACCCTCGGGTACTGCTTGCAGATCCGTGGAACCGCTGCCACCAGGAGATCGATACCTTTGCGGTACACGAGTCTACTCAACACCACTATGGTTATCCAGCTGGGATCTCTGGCCCCCGGGTCCGGCTCAAACTGCTCGGCAATAATCGCATTGGGTATCACGCTGACCTGCTGCGGCTCCAGCGCTGCCCGCAAAACCGTGTTCTCCTTACTCGTATGCGACACACATATCGCATGGTGTACATCGGAGAGTGTGAATTTCAACAACTTGTTGATAAATATCCCCGATGCATCGCCAAATCCCAGAAGCGAGTGGTCGGTAAACACCGTTTTTAGTCCCATCGACCGCGCATGCAGGATGGCCTCGTGGCAGAACGTCGAGAACGCCTGGTGCCCGTGCACGATGTCCACTTGCTCGCGGATGAATATCTGCCGGAATATCGGGAATGTGCAGAAAAAGGTGGGAAGGGAGGCGTTGCTGTATACTATTAGGGCTGGGATGTAGTATACTTTTAGCCCGCCTGCCAGGTAGCGCACGCCTCGACGGTTTCCGTGCGCATGCGTTATTATCACCACTTTGTGCCCTCGCTGCATCAGACACTGGGAGTTGTTGTACAGATGGCTCTCGACGCCGCCCATTGCTGGATAGAAAAAGTCAGAGACCATGCAGATGCTCAGAGACTTGGTCATCATGCCCCCGATCAATAATGCAAACCAAATGTAAAAGAAAAAAAATGAAAACAAAAAAATGTGGAAAAAAAAACAGTTTGCAAAATAAAGAAATGTTCCTTTTTTTGATTCACAACTCAAGCAGGGAGGCTAAAATGTCAAGATATTGAACCTCATTTCTGCAAAAATATGGTTGCTTTTTGCTTGTGGGAAATTCACAATATGGTTAATAAATTAATTCTATTCCGAAAGAAAAAAAAAAACAATTTAGAGGGAGAAAATTGAGCCATCTCTGTCAATGGATCGTTGAACATGGTGATGCTTGACGTCAGACACAACCTGAACAGGAGCAGCAGAAACAGCATCAGCATTAGCACCGCCAGAGCCATCGCTTATTCTAATATTCTCAGCCATAGAGAAACCCTCTTCAGCAGCAATACTGCCAAGCGACCAGTCGTTGGTCTCGGTAATCTGCCTCACAACAAAAAACACCAGGATAAAAGAAAGAAACGACCCAACCGCAGCCACATAGTACCCAGCATAGGCAGGAGAAGGCAACCCGCCCTTTTTAGCTATTTTAAACCCGATAAGCCCACCAACTGCCATAAACGTATGGTAGGTGCCGACAAACCGAGCGCTGGATTTCAAGTCGTTGGTCAATGTGCCCATTACCCAGTACCCGTACATCTCGGTCAATCCTGATATCACGCCGCCAAAGAACAAAACACTCAAGAGAAGCTTGTACTGCTGTTTTATGATTGCATCCGCCAAATACGTGGTTATCTTTGATGCTGGCCAGCTGGGATCATATCCGGTCAGGGCATAATAGTGGGTGCGAATAGCTGTGATGACGCTGAACGATATCGCAAAGAAAAACACAACGACAGCCAGACCGGCATACCCGCGGGTTCTTCGGGTAGCCCAGGGCACGTCAAGAAGCTGGCCCATCAAAAGTATCAGCACTTTGCCGATATCATACATGGCAATCAACAACGTATCAGCAAGCTCGACGTTAGCAACCGAAAAAAACATCGGGTAGAAAAACATGAACGGTAACAGGAAAAGCATGTTTTTGTTGACAAAAAGCCGCTTCATCTCCCTAAACTCCGTCCTAATATTTGTTGCTGGCGATATCAAATAGACGCCATTGCTACGCACTATCGCTTCGGATGGCGCAATACCAATGGCCAGAAACGGGGCTATGCAGGCGATGCACAGATACACAATCGAGTATGCCAAGCGCCGGGTGCCATCGTTATGACCCAAGTTTTTTATCGCTATAAAGTCACCGATACCATTAGTTAGATACTCGATGATGAGAAAGACTGCCAGGGCACGCGCTTTCCATCTTTCTCCAGGGTATGCCAGCACAATGACCAGCGTAGCCATACGGCTTGGATAGTATCCGATGATGTCTATTATCAGTGCCGCGTACTGGAATGCTTGGAACCCCTGGTAATAAAAGGCGATAATAGAGCTGGCATACAGGATGTTGGTCAGTGCGTAAAATATAAAAATGTAGCGGAATGATAGGAGATTGACAAAGAATGCTCCGCCAATGCCTGCTATGATAGCTGTGATTCCAGATGGCAGGTAGCGGTTAAATCCAATGTTTTCGTTGATTGGCGTCCACTGCATCAGATAGTAATTTACTATCCTTCGAACACCTGTGGTTAGAAAAACCACGATAGCAACAAGTGCCAATTGTGTTGTCGGACTGTTATATCTCATCTCCGAAAACCGAAGGAAAGAAAAAATATAAAATGTGATATATTTAACAAAACGCAAAAAAAAAATTTAGGGAATAACAAAATTATAAATGTAACCAGGACTGACTAGATATATAAGGTTAAACATTTTTGCAAGGGTGCTGCCAGCTTTGGTAATTTATACAAACCTTCACGCTAGTTTCTCTACAAAACTCCATCGTCAATAATAAAAACTTTTCTAGAAATAGATAGTCATTCCAGAGTAGTAGTTGACTATCAAGGAAAATCAGCAACACGCACACACTCACACTCACACACATGTTTGTAAACATAGAGAGAGAAAAAACAGACAAAAACAGAAGCTGTTCTAAAATTTTTTTGACAAGTATATAATGTGTTTCGACAATACTTGTGAATGACCCATAGCACCTGTAGAGACAAAAAATATATTCTTGGCATAGAATAGGTTTTGTGGCGGAGGCGCTAGTACCTTGCCATCCGACATAAAATACGTGCAAAATCATGCCAAGAGATGTAGCAACAAGCCTGATCCCAAGAAAAGCCCAGAAAAACACATAAAACAATTGAACAATTAAACTTTTGGTTTTGCTTGCTTGATTTAGGAAGAAGCTCAACGTTTCCACGCTAACTGCTGATTTTGCAAATTCAGAGCAGTGCTACAGGGGCCCATGGGCTATGGACTATGCTTGGAATATTGGATATATTTCACAAAACCAATGCATAAACTATTATATAAGGAAAGTTAGGCATATCGCAATGGCTTAGAAAAAAAAACGTTTTTTTTACATATTGGCAAAATAGACATTTAAAAATACAAAAACCATCGTGATCAATATAAAGATTGATTTTAATTTTACCGTAAGCTGCATCACCACCCTTTTGTTTCCAAATTGTTTTTTAAGCTATTTCTTTTTCCTTCAACATTTGCATTCAATTGCTTTTTTTTTTTTTTAAAAAAAATCAGATTCATTTTCAATTTCAAATTTTTATTTATATATACATTAAAAAAAAAACAAATGCTGCTGGACAAAGAAAAGGTAACTAGTTACGAATGAAGGAGGATGTGAATACACATAGACTACTGCTGGCCAACTGGCAATCAGTTCTAACAAAGAGTTTACTGGTCTATTTGAATCTGTAGTTTCTAAAGGCGCTACCAGCACTGTTTGAGGCAAACAAGGAGAAGGGCTCTGTGGCAGTGACAATTAAGAGATGTAAGTTGCAAAATAAGGAACTACTAATTATTGCCCGATTACTAAGCTGAAAATAACAAAAGAAAATAAATGCAATATTTGCTCTCTTTCCGTACATAAACGGATGTTGTTTTTTCTATTGTCGAGAGAATAGTCGATTACCAGGGAAAGGCGCATGAGCGGCAAAAGAAACGGGCGAGAAATGGAAACGGCGAAGAAGCGATGCGGTTGTTGGTAGACGGTCTTTCGCTAGGAGATAAAGAGTATGCGACTCTGGTTAGGGCAGCGACAAACAGCAAAAAAATCAGCACACTGGTCGCGCCAGCCGATCTAGACAGGTTTCTGGCCTGCTACCATGGTCTTTTGCTGACGAATCTCGAGAGCATGAAGCGGTGGGAGCGACTAAGGAAGAAGAAGGCTGCTATCAAAAAACAGGCCGCTCAAAAGGCTAGAGCCAAGGCAAAGCCAAATCTAAAGGCAAAGCCAAAGTCAAAGGCCAAGGCCAAGGCGATAGAAAATACCAAGCTATAAACCAGCTGTGAGAATCAACGGACAAAATGGCCACAGCGTTTGCCTTCTGCGTTCCTTTTATTTCAGAGAATACAATAAAAAATCCTTCATCAACATCAGATAAGCTAACAAATTTCATATCCAGGCCAGGTAAACAAAAAGCGAATTTTGATATATATATAAATATATATATAAAGAGAGAGTGAGAGAGAGAAACCAAAGATATTATGCGCACAAAAACTAGTTGCGAATTGCAGTCGATTTCTTTACACGAGTGACGCTGTTGCGCTCTGGCATCAGCCAGACACCCATCTCTTTGCGCACGTCGTCGATACTGCGGTCCCACATCTCTTCCCAGTACACACTGATAATAGGCTTGGCCTGCGATCCGCACTGCATGGCCCAGGGCAAGTAGTGAGCAAAGAAGCGCTGGCGCTGTGAGAGTGGCAGGCGCAGCGGGCCAAAGGCGCTGGCAATCAGACCGACAGGCAGTCCAGTCTGGCGCCACTCAAACACCTTGATGGCCAGCTCCTCAAGCACAGAGATATCCATGTCCAAAATCGTGTGGTAAAAGTCGTGGCACTGGCGATAGCGCAGAAGCATATATGCGTCTTCCTCGTTGTCGACAAAGCGCACGGGCGGCCTAGTTGTCCATGAGATGTTGTTTCTGCGCATCTGGTTGTAGTAGGCGTGACCAAACGATCCCTCTGGAAGCGAGCCCAGGGATTCCCACTGCTCAGGAGTAAACGCGATCTGAGGTCTTTCCTTGAGGATCCGTCTGCCGGTCTCGTCGCTCATCATCTGCTCGCGCATCTTGCCGAAAAAGCCGTTCGAAGTGGCATCGCCTAGCGCTGCGACGTATGCGCCGTTGGCAGGATCGCCAATGCTCAACAGTGCGGCGCCTGTGGCTATCACGGCCTTCTGCAAACCAGTGGTCGGCGTATGTGTGTTGTACAGGGGCTTTCTGCCGCGTGCCGAGTTTGGCTTGGCGTCGGGGCTGGTAAACGCAGCCATTGACTTGGACAACAGATAAGATGCGCCGATAGCCGCTGCAGCGCCAGGAACTGCTTTTCGGACGACACCAGAGACAAGGCTGGCTACCAGGGACATTTATATGCTTACTAAATATGAATTTTTTTTTTTAAAAAAAAAAAAGAAATAAAGAACAGAATTTATATACAGAGCTAGTAGGAGAAGAAAAGGGAGAAAACAAAAAGAAATGAAGAACCACCAAATGTCTGACTTCTTATCAGCATTGATCCCTTGGTCCATACTTGTTAATCTATTGATACGTAATTTGTTAGGTTAACCATCTATCTATTTTCACACGTATATTTATACATACTCCGCTGCATTAGGCTGCATATGCTTTGTTGAACAAGCTAATGTGACGGAAGCAACATGTAAGGAAAAACATAGTTGCATGTTTTTTGCTTTTGCAAAAAAAAAAACAAGCACTCACGAGATTGCTCTTAAAGTCCAAAAAAAAGATTTGTTTTATGTTGCTCTTTTGCCAATGATGCTGCTGATTCAAGAGTGTTCAGTGATGCATTTTCGGCGCGGGACAGAAAAAGGCAGGACTCTCTTTTTCGCTTTTATCGCTGCTGCTGCATTTTCCATACCCATTTTAAAAGTGGAAATGGCAAAAGGGAAAGGGAAAAAGGAAAAAGGAAATTTTGGCACGCCCGGCCAAGGTTGTTATAGTATATTCTGTCAATGCAAGTAAATGTCATTTTTATCATGCAAAAAATGCTTATAAAAAGCAACCCGTGCGGCGTGTGGAGGGATGAAGAGTGCTGGTGTATGCAGGAAATGAACTAGGCTGTTCACAATTAAAACTTTTTTATTCTATTTCATCTTATTACTCACGCTTCATTTTTTGACCAGAAAATCTCTTTCTTTTTACTAAACGCAATATATTAAAAATGGCCCAAAGCCAGCCACAAGCAGCAGTAGTAGCAGCGATTGCTGTGGCCTCTGCGCCTAGACGCAGGGCGCCAGCGCTGCGGTGGAGCTGCACGCCGCTTGTTTCTTTGTCAAAAACCACGGTCGAGTGCAGAGTTACAGATCCGCAAAATCTGCACTCCTGCAGTAATAGCAAAAACAGCGCTGATCGCCAGTGGCCCTCTGCGCCATCTCTTTCTTCGATTTCATCATCCTTTTTCGATATCCAGTCTTTTCCATCCACAGTCTCCTTTTGCAATCCCCGAAACGAATTCGAGCAGCTTTTCTCAATTCTGCCAGAGACTTTGGAACCAGACCTGCCTTCCTCAGCATTGGCCACGTCCTACCACAGCCGCATTTTTATTGACTGCGACGATACAGAAGACCCAGAAGACTCAGGCATTGAGCTGCCTCCAACGCTTATTCACCAGTCATTTACTGCACCGCCAGCCTTGCTTATGAATCTGCGCAAATTCGCGTCACCTGCAAGCAACAACGCGGACAGCGAGCCTCGCTCCCAGTCCTTTGCCTCTCGGCTGCTGCATGCTGGCTTTGGCAGTCACAGCTCTGACGAGACCAACGACGAGACCAAAGTAGTGACCAACGATGGCAGCAGTCCCAGCAGCCAGGAAGAGGATTCTAGCGCGCTGATGTCTTCAGCGTCCACAGTCAGCACCATCCATCACCAGCACAACTCAGATCCTGCCAGCTCACATATCTCGTCGCAGCACTTTGGCTATGCTTCTGTAGAGTCTCAGGAAGCCGCTGATACTTTGCTCTCGATTGAAGGCTCCAACGGAATAACCACTGCATCTTTGCAGCAACAACACAGCATCCAGTCGTCTCTGCATCGTCCTGTCACTTTGCAGGGCCGCAATAGCGACACGCCCAAAGTGCTTACCGCTACTATTGCTGAACAGGCAAGTTTATAGAGTTCTTTCTCTGCCAGATATGTCGCACATAGTTAAAGTCGTTTTTATTGCTAATACGCTGCGCTAATTTGCTCTTTTTTTTATTTTTTTATTTCTTTGTAGCTGCGGCCGATGTTCCCTGTTCAGCAAAGACTCTCAAAAAGCTGGCGGCTGGTCTATAGCATGGACCAGCAAGGAATTAGCATGAACACTATGCTGAGTCTGTGTGCCAACCAGAAAGAAGTACTTTTGGCTATCAAAGACACCAAGGGTCGGGTAAGTACATTCCATATCATTATTTTTTTCGTTCTATTACAGCAACGCATTAAAATGCAGTACATTCTAAAGAAACTCAACTTTGCTTTTAATTATCTTATGCCTTTTTTCTCTCGCTGTTATTCAGGTATTTGGCGCATTTCTGAATGAGCCATTGCGGCTTTCGCCGACGTTCTATGGTCAAGGCACATGGTAAGCTACTCAAAGAAATAAAAAGAGATCGCTCTAGTCGAGCCAACTGTTCGGAATATATTTATTTTCATCTCAACTTTATACATTTCTTCTTTTGAATCTATTTTTTCTATTTAGTTTCTTGTGGAAAGCACACCGCTCGTCGCCTGAGTCTCGTAAAAAAGATGCAGTTAAAAGATTCAAGTATACAGGTGAAAACGAATACTTCATACTATGCGATCCTGATTTCGTAGCCATTGGCGGTGGCAGAGGAAAGTTTGGTCTGTGGTTCAAAAGCGATTTCCTACATGGTTATTCTGCCCGCTGTCCGACATTCAACAACGAGCCTTTATGTCTTGATCCTTCATCTGCTAAAAACAACGATCCGAATGCTCAGCAAGAATTTGTTGTAGGCCATTTGGAAATCTGGGCTTTCAATCCCTGAAAATTATTTATATTTTATTCATATAATTATTTTTTTTTAAAAATCTGTAATAAAACCAAAATTTTCTTTACTTCAAAAACTTTTAAATTAAAAAGTAAATGAAAAAATTAATGTACATCATAACATCTAAAATCCAATAACTTTTTTCTTTTGAGGCTTTTTAACTGGACAGATGTATTTTTAGAACATTTATTCCACATTCGAAAAAGCTTATTATAAATAGAAATTTATTATTTGTTCCATTCGGCAAAAGTTCCTGATCGGGATTCTATGAGACACAATACTGTTTGTTTAGTTTGCTCGGGACATATGTCTTTAAATTCAGAGACAAGCTCAATAATACGTGATCTCAATTTGCATGCGTCGTCGCCAGCAGTGCAATCGCGACTCTGACTACAGCACCAGGAATAAGCCAAAGCAGCGATGATATCCTCAATATAGACATGAATTCTTGGAATACAAGCCTTTGTTACAGCAAAAAACTGCTCGACTACAGCCATATGAAGCTTGCACATCTTGGCGTCCATAAACACTGTTGAGCGCATTGCTTGGACAAGTAAGCCAACAAGAGGCCGCAGATACCGAGATACAGCAGGACCCAATGCCTGGCATACAGAATTTATCTTGCTACAGAGCACAGTCATTGCCGAAACTTTGTCTGAAACGTACATGGTATTTGCAACTATTCTTTCAGCCAGTTTCCACCATTGCGCTGTGTACCGCAAGTCGCTCGTCTGTGTATATTGGATACGAGCAGTTAGTATGGCCGCGTCAAACCCTGCGTTAAGTAGGTCTACGCCCAGCTGCCCTTCGTCTGACCGAAAGACCAGGCTAGGCTCAGTACTCTTTTCGAGTATGCCTGCTATGCCCGACTTGCGCAAAAACTCCTGATCGGCCTTTTTGGTCATCAATATACTAGCCAAATGCAGTCCGCGGGTCTTCACCTTTGTGTCGTAGTCGTCGATCAGTGCCAAGACAACGGGTAGAATGTACGATATAACGTCGACAGTATCTTCTGGGCGAAGATGTTCAAGAGCCCAGGTGAAGCATGCTACACTTTGAAAATTCGCTTTCCACATCCGCTTGCCAAATATGTGTGTCTTTTTTTCTCGCGAGTTCATTAGCAAATATGTGCTTGAGGACTCTCTGTTTTCGGGTTTAAAGTATGGGTGCACAAATCTTGAGCTGATCGCTCGAAATGTCTCGCCAGTTATCTCGTGTGCATGTTTAGCTTCTTTTTGCTCGTTTCCTTGCTTGGTGAATAACAATATCGCGGTTATCCACTTGTTTGCCACTGCTACTGTCTGTGGAGTCGACCATGCAAAGCCCGAGACCGTTAAACTGCCTGCGACTGCAAGAGATCCGGCCCATTGATCTTTAGATATGCTGCTAATGTCTGAAACGTTTTCTATAACCGACCCGAATCGACATATGTCCTGTTCCAGCTGCATACAATCTATCTGGTCATCGCCTTTGATAGACGAAAGCCGGTCCCACAGCGACATGTAATAAGACTCGTATTCCATTTTTTTACTTTGCTAAAATTCAGAAAGCAGAAATTATAAAATGAAAAAGAAATTTATAAGGACAGTGAGTTAGCATAGACTTTTCATACACACGTTTTCTATTTTTCTATGTTTTTTTTTTCTATGTTGATTGATGACCGAATTTATTAACCACGTGGAAATCAGTAGAGTTTTGGGAAAACTTATACGATAAAACTTATTTAGAGGGTGAAGTGCGCGCATTCCGCTCAACCGCCTCACGACCACATGAATTTAACAATGACAAATCAGCTGAGGCCCGTAAAACCAATACTCGTACCATGACTTCGTGTTCATGGTGCTTAAATTATCTGTCACCAACCGCCAAAAAAGACAGGTTGGGTGCACAATACTCGTTTCTTGACACGTTCAACCTAAGTGGGTCCGAGTACCACAGGCATGCGCCCAAATGTTTCTTTGTCCGTTTGTTTCTTTGTTTGTTTTTTTTTGCCGTCTTTTTTTTTGCTGTGCACTTCTTTATTTTTTTTTTTTTGCTCAATTGTTTTGTATATTATTACCAATGCGATCATGATAAATTTTACAAAAAATACTAATAATTCCTTTTTTCTCTTATTTTTTTCTTTTCCATTGCACGCCCATCAATTTGTAAACTACCTGCCTACCCTTCGACATGACACAACACAACACAACACAACACAACATGACATGACACAACTCGACATGACACAACACAACACAACACGACGACACGACATACAATCAACACATCACAAAAACAACCTTGCC
Organism: Coemansia asiatica; assembly: GCA_027478445.1. Lineage (NCBI taxonomy): Eukaryota > Fungi > Kickxellomycota > Kickxellomycetes > Kickxellales > Kickxellaceae > Coemansia > Coemansia asiatica. The sequence continues at coordinate 28,974 of JANBOH010000073.1, forward strand.
ATGCGGTGCAATGTTGATTTTTGTCTGAAATAATCGATGCAATCATTTCTTTTGTGGAAAATGGCTAATTTTTTTCATAGTGCATGATTTTACAGTTTGTTTCTTGTGAATGAATTTGTTAAAATTTTCATATATCCCAAAAATAATAATTAAAAAAAGTTTTAAACGAAAAAAAAATCGTAAAAGAAAAGTTGAGAATAAATTATTTCAAACCCATTTGGATATAATGCCTACGCAGATGGTCTTGCAATTGCGGATATATTAGTCATCGATTGACTAGAGGCTGTGCCATTTGTACGAGATTGCACAAGCGAGATCCCAGACAGCTTCTGCGAAAGACCATTCATCGATGGAAAATTGGTATTGGATATGGCTCCACTGCCGCTGTTTGCGTTGTTTGGAATACCAATAGGTACATCTTGTTCCAACTCGAATATTTCGTCGTACTGCTCTGATGGCGTCGAAGACGCATTGATGCTGCCGCTTCCTACGCCCGGTATATTCAATGCCGAAATCGAGGACTCGACTCCGTTAAATGCGCTGCGATGCTGGCTTCCTCCAGAGCCGATTCCGTTATAGTCTGTGGACATGCCTAACGAGCTCAGGTTCGAGCGGTGCGGTTTTTGGCCAATTGCACCGGGCTTTGCCATGTCACTGCCAAATGTGCCACTAGCCAGTGGGGGCAGAGTCAGCTGTCTTGGCTCGCCGCCAAAGCTGCCGATAGCTGAGGCAAAAGGAGACGCCTGAGCACTTCCTTGCAGCGACATCTTGGGAGATCTTGCCCAATATTGCTGCTGCTGCCGCTGTTGCTGCTGCTGCTGAGAGGAATGGTACATGTGGCCCAAGCTCGACGAGGATTGCATAAGCCCTCCAAGACGCTGATTGCTCATATGGCTGCTGCTTAGAGTAAAGGCAAACGGATGTCGCGACTCCTGCTCATTGCCAGATTCGTTTCCAAGAAAAGAGTTGTAGGAATCCCAAAGCCCCGCATTTCCAGTCGACCTCTGTTTCTGTTGCTGTTGCTGCTCCATGTTATATAGATGAGTATCTGTGAGCGAAAAGCCGCCCAATGGTCTGTCTTTCATCATAAAAGAATTATCCTGCATCAGCGGCCGCCCTGGAATGCTGCCAGACTCAACTCCCGATGCAATCCCAGTAAGCGAAGGCGAGTGTAGATGGCTGTTAGAGCGAAGTCGACCGCCCAGTCCCGTCAGACCGCTGCTGTTATTGCCAGTTGCAGACAAGGGGCTTGCAAGAGGTGCTGCTCCCAAAAGCGTGCTAGGCGTAATTGCCTCGGCATTATCGGTCGCAGTGGCAAAAGCGGCAAGTGGGCTAAGCGGCTCGTTGATCAAGCTAGAAGAGCGGAACGAGCGCCCAAAAAGCTCGCTGTTGCGTGGCGCAGATCTCCCTGCAATGCTGTTGGCAATTGGCTTAAGAGAGGGAGATATATCCAGACGGCCAGGAAACCCGTTATCGGCAGCATTGCGCATTGATGAGCCTAGCCCATGATGTTGCAAGCGGCTGTTGCTGTGACCATGGTAGCTTGCTCCGACACGAAGAAGACCGCTTCCGCTTGTATCAGAATCAGCGGCCAATGGATCAACAACAGAAAAGGCATGTCTGTTGAGCATTGCTCCAGAGTAGCTAGCTGAAGGACTATTGGCAAAGGGACTTGCCATTGGCGAGTCGCCCAAGGCAAAAGATGATTCATTTCGTGGCGCATCGGAAAACTGATCGAGTAACGGTATCATGCTCGACAAAAACGGAGACCCTGTAAAGCTCTGGTGAGCTGCGCCGTGTGACAATGCAAGCTTGTCTATACGCAAGCTGTCTTGCATGCTTAATCCATTGTGAGCCATAGCAGAATCGCTGCCTTTACGGGCCCAGCTAGCGCCTTGCACAGGCTTTGGTATTGGTCGCGACTTGGAATTCAGCTCGATATCAACGCCATTGGAGCTGCCATGAGCATTACCATAGTGCATGCCAAATGGTATTGCCGTTTTATCGTTAAGATGGTCGGCAAAGGCCGAAAAATCACCTACATCGTCGTCCTGGTGCAAAGCAGACTGCTGATGATATGATGACTGGATGCGCGACGCAGGACTATTGCTAAACTCCATAACTCCAGAGTCGGCACGAAGCGTCTGTGGCTGGTCCTTGTATCCTAGCAAACCCGCTGCCTGCGATCTCTGGTTCTGCTCGCGACGCAGTGCAGAAGTGAGCGATCCAGGTGCCCAAGAGCTTGCAAGCATTTTTCCTGGTCCATAGTGGTGTCCACCAGCTGCGCTGATGTTAAGAGCACCGGTGCCAGCGGGTTTTAGCGGGATATCTCGGAAGGCAGCAGATGCAGTCGAGGGAGTTTCAGCAGCAAACTGAAGACGGTCGTTTGCCGAGCCTCTCGAGCTTTGAGATTTTGTAGTAGTTGATGTCGATGACGGCGCACCACCGCTAGCTGCGCCTGGACTGTCGCGATGCGGCTGCTGGTTGGCAGCAGTGCGGCCAGATGCAGCATCGCTATAGCTCGGCTCAGCATTGGCGCGCCTATCCTTTCTGGAGTTTCCACTTACTGCTCCACCGACACTGCGCGTGCCATTGCCAACTTTAGCTGACGAGTTTGAATAAATGCTGCCATTTTGTGCGCTCCGATTACCATTTCCAGAGGACTTTGTCTGCGAGCGCGGCTGAGCATCGTTTTGGCCCGAATGGATAAGTGCGCATTTGTTACCATATCTGCAGTTGCCCTTGACAAAGTATTTGCATACGGTCTTTTCGACAAACAGATTGACATCGTGCGAAAAGAAACATTTGGAGCCCGCAGTGCAGTTTCCGAGCTTGTAGAACTTACACGGAACATGCAATGTCGATCCGCCTAAAAGGTTGACAGTATGTATGAATTTGAAAAGAAAAAAGTTTAGTATTTTGAAGAAAAGAGAATTGAACAGAACAATGCAAAATTTTGAATAGAAAAAAAGGGGGGAGAGAGAGAGGAGAAAAGGGAAAGGGAGCTTGTTTATTGAAGCCAAATAAAGCTACAACTAAACAATTAAACTCCCTCATCTATGTCATTTTCTTTATGTAAAACCACAAATTGAATTAAATTAATACCAAGGATAGGGCAGGGCAAAATGACGACACACATTCGCACATGTACATGTTGAAAGAAAAAACAGGGACAATAGCAAGCGGCATTGATCGGTGACTGAAGAATGGCCACATTGGCTCCTCTTTTTCCTTTTATTATTTCAGATGGGATGCAAGATTGTAGATTTCGGACGCTGATAAACCAGCAAGGCTGTACATGATGCATTTCTCACAGCAAAAAAAAAAAATAAGCTGACAATTAACCAAAGCACCGCAATAAAAACAATGGGAAAGTAGGACAAAAAAGGAAACTACATGGCAGCGGTGTTCAAAAATAAACATAATTTTTTTTGCTCGTCTTCAATAAAAAGGCAACATCTTTTATTTTGGGTATCCGCATGAGGTGTTGCTATAACGAATGATTTTGCTCGAAATGCAAATGAGAAAACAGCCAAGCGCAGGAACAGAGAAGATAGAGCCCTGTTCATCGATATACAGGTGTAGGGAGAAAAAATCAGCTCAAAAAGGAAAAAAAGCGAGGCTTGCTGCCAATGCAGACAATAGTGGCTGTGGATCTCTGTGTTCAACCATATAGGATAAAAGGGCCCAAAGTCCCTCTTCTCTGTTCGGGATATTGCATAGTAAAAAATTTTGCTTGCAATGCTGAACGATGCATCTGTCTGTGCGCTTTCAGCCAAAGCAGCAAACCAAAAAAACCATCAAGTGTGTGAAAACAGTTCCTGTTGTTTTTTTGGTGAAAACTGAAACATAAAAAAGCATTATAAATCATCGCTGCAAATCGCAAAACGGAAAGGATTTGAACAAGCAAGAAAAGCTGATGCTATCTATAAGGATCTGCGCTTCATCCAGCAAAGTTGTATGTGGTTGTTCAAGTCTTCTTAAGAGCGCTTTTTAAAGTCACAGACTCTCTTTTAGGCAAGCAGGAAGGTCTTGCAGTTAATATACTTCTCGACAGACAGAGGATATGGGTAAAAAAAATACATGCACACTTACCGTTGTGGCCGCCACCGCTACGTTCCTGGCCAGAATCATCGGGGTTCTCGATGCTTTCTGCATCGTTGCTTGCGTTGTCACTCAGCGTGCGTGTAGACGGACTCCGAGCCTGCTGCTTGCTGGATTTGTGAGCTACAACATAGATATGAAGGAGAGTATCAAGAAATGCAAGAAGAAAAAACCCAAAAAAGGGGGAAAAGTGCATTTCACAATTTTGCCCAGGTTTAATTAATGTTTGCTATCGTCATCAAAATCGTCGCAATGGTTGTCATCACTGCAAATACACACCTTTAAGCTCATCTTCGCGGCAAGAATCGTTTGGGTCGCTGTAGACCTGGTCTGTTGCTGTTTGCGAGCGAGGCGCTAATTTTGTAGATGCGGATGCAGAGTAAGTCGACAACGCCTGTTGCTGTTGCTGTTGCTGTGGCTGTTGTTGTGGGTGGTGTTGTGGTGGTTGCTGTTGTTGACGACGCGGGGTCTGTGGAGGTTGACGAGCCATTGTTATATGTATTTTTTGGATAGCCGATTTTTTGGTTTGGTTTTTTGGTTTGTTTTTGTTTTTGGTTTGTTTTTTTTTTTTTGGAGGTTAAAATTCGAGTGGCCGGATCCTTTTTGTTTGGATATTTTGGGTACTGAATACGTATAAGCTATAATACTATTGTGTTTATGTGTTGTTTTGCGTTTTTGAAATAGCGCCGCAGCAAAGTGTATTTTGAGTAGGTAACAGTGGTTTTATGTATAATAAAAGAGAAATAATACAGATAAACTGAGGTATTAGTATATCTTTGCACTTCTTGTATTTGTCCTTATATATATAAGTGCAGTTGAAGAGGCGGTGGAGGAACAGCAAGATGAGGAGCAATGCGGTTTTTTTTTTACTTTTGGAGTCAGGGCAAACAAGACAACGACTCAGGGGATAAGCACAGTAGTGGGGGAAGCTATGCCTTAGTATACTGTGTGCTGCCCCTTATTTTTTTGGTTTGGCGATAGTAGGAAAAAAGATAAATAGGGTTGTTTATGTTAGCAAAGCAGTATTCCACGGCTCGCAATAAAAAAAAGACAAGCGTTTGGCAGGCAGAGAAAAAAATAGGTGTTTATATGAAAAAAAGAAGAAAAAAGAATGAGTTTCATCGATAGGCCCAAAGCAGAAGAAAGAAAGAGAAAAAGAGCGGGAGCGACAACGTGCACTTGTAGAAAGTAACAGCGATAAAGTATTGGTGGGCGCTTTGAAGAGATGAGAATGCCCACAGAAAAAAATTGAAAATAAAAAAGGAAAAGGTTGGTGACTGCTGGTTCTTTAATTATTTTTAGTTGTCAAGCAGAAGCCTAATATATAAAGAAGAACAAGAAAGGAGGCCCCGGGACTTTGAAGAAACAAAGCGGAAAACAAAATCCTTTTTAGTTGCCAGCGTTTTCAACAGCAATAAAGTAAAAAAAGGCAAAAAATAAAAAAGAACAGGAGCGCTTTTATACAAAGGGACGAACGCAAAAGTAGATGAGGCCAGGGAGCAAGCGACTAGGACTTGTGTAGCTTATTTGCTTGCTGTTCATGCTTTTGCTGCGTGCCTGCAAACATCATTTTGCGGGCCAGCTGGGTCACCACAGCCAGTGCCTTGTGTGCGTGCGTTTTAAGCAATAATAACAAAAAAGGAGGAAAGAGGGGATACGGCCGAGATATTAAAAGACAGGTGGGCAAATCAAGCTGGCTCAACCAGCAAAAAAGCGGTCGTTTGCTTGTGATGTCAAGCGGGCCGCAGAAGCTGCTGCTTCGTCTCTGTGGCTGGACGAATTGTTTTTTCTTTTCATTGCACAAGGCCCAGCGCAGAAGATACAGATGAAGTGAGGCTAAGTGCTGCGCTCGCAGTAGCCGCTGGCTAGAAAAGGGAGCAGGGAGTAGGGGGTGTGCCGCGCCCTGCGCGAGCAACAAGCGATTGACCTTTGTCGCTGGACCCGCTAGCGGAGAGAGAGTGAGGAGCAGCAGAGCTGTCATCCCTTCTCCCCGATTTCCAACCGAGTCTCTCGCAGTTCAGACCCAGGGACATGCCCAGGCTCATGTGGGGCAGTGAGGATAGGGAGAATGAGCAAATAAGAAGGGCAGGCAAGGCGCTGACTGAAACACACGGAGCGACACAATGAGCTGGGAAAAAAGATAAACATAGCACCAAGCAGCAATGGCTGCCAGCCAGCAGCTCGCATTCGGCCACTGAGGTTGCAGACCAGAGAACACAGAGTCTGTGCCAGATACACATAGATACAGATAATCATGCAGATACAGCCATCGTCAGCCCTATCTTCTTTATTTCGCTACTATACCTTTTAAGCGTGTTTACGATCAATCGTCGATAAACGGTCCAAGATGGAAACTCTCTTGCGTTTCTCTTCGAAGAGACGTTATCTTTTTTGAGTGGGTTTCTTGCTAAACCGCGGCACTTGCGCTCGGAGCTTAAAAACCCCCCAATATTCTATATAAAAAGGATAACAATAAGAAACACTTGTGGTTTACAGAATGGTTGCAGTTCGTGGTTTGCAAAGAAGAATAAATCAAAAATAAATAAACTATCAAATAAGATACGGTTTTTTTTAAAAAAAAAATGTGGTCAATGAGAAAGAGAAGCAAAACACGGCTACAGCAAGACGACGCTTTTATGGCCTTTCCCTCTGAAGAATTAATATGAACAATTAGACAAACGATCCACTTACAAACAAAGAAATTAAAGGGGATGGGCCGGTCAGAAAGCAAAGACTTTGAGCGTATCTACAAGGCCTGTAAAAGAATTGGTTTGTTTAGAGCATTGCAGCCCGAGACTTTGGATTCTGCGCAAATGGCACAGGTTTATTAGGCGCGGAGAAGCGTGCAATCGATTAAATGGTGGGAGTCAACCGCGTCTTTATTTTTTTGTTGACAGCAGAAGTAATATTAGGTTACAAAGCTTTAATATATTCTGCGATATTTCCACAAGCGGGGGGTAAAAAGCAAGAAAGCAAAAAAAGAAAAAGAAAATAGAAAGAAAGAGAAGGAGAAATTAAAAAAAAGGTGTGCGAGCGAGCTGGCTGCTTTTATTTTGATTTTGCAGCGCAATCCCAACTATGTGAGAAGGACAGCTTATCTGGCAAATCCAGCAGTTGCAGCAGCAGCTTGCTTGTTTCTTACTCCGATTTCTGCACTTGTCACGCAGACCACACAAAACAAACGGAAGGACGGGGCTGCTGAGGAGGCTGCTGGCTTCATCCCCCGCCCTGATACGCCCAGGCAGCCCAACGCTCTCCCGCCCGTTGCTTAATTACGCTCGGCAGCTGCTTGCTGCGAGCAAGAGGAAGAAAGCACTGTGCACGCGCAAAAAAAAGTACGCAGCAAAGACAAGGTGTTGTGACTTGTCACAGCCGCAAAAAAAACACCCGGCATTTCGCACTGGTTTCAATATTTTTTGAAAAGCTGTCGTTTTTTGCATGTGTAATAGCTCGTTTGCAATTGGCACTGGGTGATATGTCTGCGCTGCCTTGCAGCACAGCGCCATCCGGAGGCAGGGCCCGTCCCAGTCGCACTCCCTGAATCTCGCCCATACACGATGCGCTATCGGTTGCTGGGCTGTGCATGCCTGCAGCAATGTCCTTTGCCTGCCCAAAGAAAACCTGATTGGCATCCAAGGCATCATCAAGATCGTGTCTCTCTTTCTCTCACCCCTCCCCGTTGAACAACCCCCCCCTCTATTTCTATTTCTCTTTCTCTTTCTCTCTCTCTCTCTTCATGTCCCCCACCCATCTCCACTTTGCAACGTCCTTGTTGTCCATTTGCAACAATCATCGCATTATTTCCTCTCACCCTTTGTCCCTGCGCTTTGTCCTCTTTGGGCGCTTTTCTCCCTGCGAATCGCCCGCTAAACAAATCAATTATAAACGCTTTATTAAATGAATTACTGCTCTATCAAACTGACTCAACCTTTGTTGTGTGTGCATTTCAGTTGCATATCCAATATATATATATATATATATATGCAGCTAGGAATAAAAAACAACCTGCATCCAACAAAAAAAATTACATTTTGAAGTGATTCGGAACAGACTAAAAAAAGTAATGCATGTGTTGGACACCACTTGCTTTAAACTTGCAAGATGAGCTGGGTTCAAAAATGCGTATCTGAAAGACGCCCCTCATTAGCTGGATCAGGGTCAAAGCCTGCTTAATCACACCCCTTATCCTCCAAATCTGTGAAACTGACTAATTTTACTCGCTTGCACGCGCAAACTTTAGCTGCTTTAGATACTCAGCATATGTGATGCCGTCGCGCTCGTGCCAGGGTGCAAAAGAATCGGTAAATAGTCTGCCACTATATCCACACAGTCAAGCGAAAAAAAAACAAGAAGCTCAATACAAATTAGAAATCGCAGCCATTCAACAAGCACGCACACACATACCATAAAGAGGAGAAGACACAGAAGGCTTGAAATATGTCTATCATTCAGTTGTATCTTGGTTCTCAGCATCACCTGCTTTTTCGCTCCTTTGTTAAAGCAGAGACAAACCTCCGTCATCTACATACCTTGTATCCGATATCTGCACAATAAGATCCTCTATCGCCGCTGACTCGTTTGCGATCGCCAGGCTGGTGATGATATTGCTTTCCGCCTCCCATTTGCTTGTTTCCAAACGTGCTGTTGCTACAAAAAATAAAATACAATAAATCAAAAAATAGAGCTTTAATTGCGGCCAGCGGATTCAGCATTTATTTATTTGCTTGTTTGTTTTCTGCTATCATTTGCATTTGCGAGTTTCATGAGGCTCTTCTTTCTTGTCTAGGTTCGCAATGAATCGCCGCCATTTTTTCTGTTAGACTTACCTCGCTGCTGTATTGAATGATCGTACAAATCGTCCACTGCTTCTTCCAATGCCTTGCTTCTGTCTGTGCGCTCAGTCATTTCCGATCCTTCTTCTACAGAAGAGTTTTCCATGGTTAAGAATCATTGAGGAATCACAATTGCATAAATTAGCTGGAAATTGTCATTTTATTCTACGCTTTGGCTTTTGACATATAATTGGCCATTACATGCTCATTCGTCGCCTTTGTGCCGACAATTGGCACGTGTGACAATTTTCGTTTTCAATAAGATACAGCAAAATCAATTAGCGTAAATATATACACATGTAAATGTTAAAAAAAAGACCTACCTTTCTGCTTCAGCAGCTGGCTCATTTGGCAAACAGTTTCCGCAATTCTGTTGCTCGCATTACTCATTACATAAACCCGACGCAGTCCTACAAACAAAAAAAAAAAAGAAAAGATAAATGAGCATGTATTTGCCGCATTAACTTGCTAGTCACGTTTTAACCAAATGCTATATTAAAACATCCTTCTCCAAATTACAAATTGGACACCTGTGAGAAAGCATTAAATACAATAGTCAAAGAAAACACATGTCCATATATGTCCACGTCCATGCTCATGCTGATGGCTGTGCTCATGCGTATCCTTATTCTTATACTTTCGCTGCTATTTATTCTGCTTCCTTTGACTGGGCTTGATGCCTTGGTCGTCGTTTATTTATTTATTTGTTTGTTTTTTTAGACAATACGCCCTTTTAGCTAGACAAATTGTCTTATCTTGAGAATGGCTGCGGAATAATATATGCATGTTGTCGTTAAACAGACACTAAAAAAAATTCAAAGATTGCTTACCTTGCACCAATTGTTCAGCCAATTCTGTCATGGCAGCCTCGTGCGCCTAAATGATGCAATTTATAACAAGAAACCACTCCCCAAATTAAATATATGTGAACAAACGCTGTCTACATGTTTTTGTCTCTCACACACACATCAAAAACATCAACAATTATATATAAAATTTTATTTCTTACCTGTCCACACTTTTCATTCGCGGTCTGAAAAACGTCGCCTACAAGCTTTCTGCGCTCGGACTCTGTCTCATCGCTGCATACTACCATATTGCTGACCGATCTGCAATCCCTACATCACATTTGCAGGCGCATCAAACAGAACAAATTAAAAACAAAATGGGCAAATCAGCAGCCAAAGGAAAAAAATTAAAATAGAAACTAAAGCAGCACTCATGTCTAATTGAATTGTAAATTCAATTCCCATTGAGTGCGTGTGCTTTTAGCATACCTTGAACTGATGGGAATATGTTGAAGACTCCAAAAGCTGACAGAGTTCCATGTGTCCCTTGTATCTGTGTAGCACAATGCCTTTTGCAGCTGCACAAATTTAGGCACCAGCTCCTGTTCGAATGACGTTTGCGCCTACAGACATATATATATATATAAATTAAACAAGAGAATATTAAGTATTGTTACTGGTTAAGTATTTTCTGAGCTTGACTAGATGTGACTATATATGTATATATATATAGAGTGGCGAGAGTAAAATTGATTTTATATTCTTACCTCTATCGCTGCGCTCCGCATTGCAAGTAAAAGTCTTCTTATCTGCTTAATTCGGCTTGCAAGCAACGCAATCTACAATAGGAAATGCAAAATATACGATATTAAAAATGCTTAGCAATTATTAAATTTCAAAAGACAATTGGAGTGAAATTTGATGTTTCAGCATGATACAGCACAGAGTGCATAAATGAAAAAAAAAATTGGACAACAAAATTTTTCTTCTGTTTAATATGTTTTTTTAGCTAGTCCAAAAAAAACATTGGGAGCATACGACTTCAACAACATACCTTTTCTCGATGACTGCACTTGTCCCAGACACAGGGATCAGCTACTACAAGATCAGGGACAAATGCGCTGACTTGGGTCCGTACATGCGATTGAATGTTCTCTAGAATCAACTGCAAGACAGGGCATTTGTAATCGCATGTCTCGTCGCCTGCAAACACTGCTTCTGTGCTAAGCCTACTCGAGATCGCCTCTATTTTATCTGCTAGCTGGGTCCTCTGCACTGCAAGCTTGGGCTCAAAGAGCTTTAGTGAATCACACGTCTGTATATGCTTATCAACTAAGCTCTTTATATCGGTTATAAGGCTGGCTATCAATGCCTGCCGCTGCTCATGAGCGCTGCGATCGCTACCAGGGTCCAACAAGACACTGGCATTATCTCCTTTGGCCTGGGCCTGAATTGAATCAAGAAGGTCGAACAAAGATTCGGTTTTGACAGCTGCTCTGGATCCTCCGCATGCCAATTTGGTTTCACGAATCAAAAGCTTCATCCGCTCTGAAAGACGGTTGATCTTTTCTGTCATGGCCCTCTTAACCAGTATGCGAAGTCTCAGCTCTTTGATCCGGCTCTGCATCGCGACTCTTCGTGCTTCAAGGTCATCGATCGTCTTGATGGCTTTTAGATTCTCCATTTCTACGCCGTTGATGTCTGACAGCAGCGCGTTTTCTCTCTCATAAATGGCATTCAGTGTCTTTCGCAATGTCAAATATGCTGCTGGCCGACCCTTTGTCTCTGTTGGGTGCTGGTGCTGTGCGCTGTACGATGCAAGCGTGCTACGGCACTGAGCTGATTTCTTGGAGGACACGATATGCGTAGCCAGCTGCTCTAAAACGACTGCAAGCTCGCCTTGCAGCAAGGGCTCTATGTCTGCTGCTGTGAGTTTGTCCTCGCCTTTGGTCGACACTAGAGTAGATGGCTTGCGAAAGCCTAGCTCTTGCGTAGCCCAGTGTGCCACTAGCTCGGCAGTCTCTGTTTTGCTCAGAGCAGGCTCACCGCTTCTTTTTGCCTCGCTCATAGACTATAGACTGTATCTTTTTTTTAAAAAAAAAAAACAAATTAATAGTTTGTTAATCGTAATAATAAATAAAGAAGGATTACTACAGGCAATCCAAAAAATAATAATAATTGAAAAATGTTCACAGAAATACTCACCTCACAACAAAGAATCGAAATTTAAAAGTAAATAAAAAAATTCATGTTTTCGTGTGTGCACAAATATTTTTTTTTTGTAATTTCTCTTTTTGTTCCGTTTTTTCTAAATTCTTTTAGCACATTTATATTTTTCTTTTTTCTTCTTTTTTCTGTACTTCATTTGCGCGCGTGTATTTGTTTGTTTATAAAAGTAATCAGATACTAGGTTCTTCATTTCTACTCATTTAAAATTTTAACAATGAACGGCACTACTGGTCAGTACATGCCATCACAGCGTATAGTAGCGGGCACACGGACAGCAGCTACAAAAATAACGGACGAGAAGCTGGAGGAGATTAACGAGGCATTTGGGCTATTTGACACGAACAAAGACGACCACTTGGACTACTTTGAGCTGAAGGTGGCCATGCGTGCACTGGGCTTTGACATGAAGAAGGACGACGTCTTGAACACACTTCAACGGTATGGCACAGACGACAAGAACACTATCAGCCGCGATGCATTTGTTAGAGCGGCCTCAGAGATGATAGCTAAGCGTGACCCTGTGGAAGAGTTCAAGAAGGCCTTTAAGCTTATTGACGAGTCGAACACGGGAAAGATCACAGCTACTAGCTTGCGTCGGATTGCGAGAGAGCTGGGCGAAAACATCAGCGACGAGGAAATCCAGGCTATGATCGAAGAGTTCGATCTGGACAATGACGGCTGCATCAATGAAGAGGAGTTTCTCAAGATTATGCTGAGCAGCCAGTAAGCAGAAGAAGGGCCAAAGTGCTGCTCGATATATGGAGGAGGCGAGGGGAGTTGCAGTAGCAGCTTCTGTAATTGACAAATGTAATCTCTCTATTTCTCTCTTTGAACTTTAATGAGTAGGAGGTCTTGGTAAATTTTTTTATGAGAAAATAAATAAAATTGTTTAATTGTTTTTTTTTGTTTAAAGATAAAAAACAACTGTCTTAGAACAAAAAATAAAAAATGATATATAATTTAAATTAACCAAAAGAGAACCACATCAGCTGTATCCTAAAAAATGCTTGTCAAAAGCGTCCAAACAGCTGAAAACACATAGCTCCATACATAGCGTGCAGGGATAACAATGGCCAGGAACTGGACCCACATGGAGACAAACTCAAACGGCAGATTGGCTGCGCTGGCGTCCCTGGTAGAGCACAGAACAGGACTGTCTTCGGGAATACTAGAGTCTTCTTCGTGATCGTGCGGGAAGCGACCTAGCTCGTAGAAGCGGCCCATGCGGATATCCTTTTCAACAAACACCTGGTGCATCCAAGCATTAAATCCTTCCTCGTCCTGGGGGATGTCCTTGACGGCATACCGCTTGACGTGGATGTGGACCTCGCGAGGATATACGCGCTTCCCATACATGCTGACTAGACCATACTCGTCTTCTGGGATATCGCCCCTTTGCAGACCCTCGTAGCCAACGGTCAGATCGTAGAGATAGGGCACGCGCTCGCGCAAGCGGTTGAGACAGACGCGGCTGCCATTGGTCCGTGGCAACAAAGTGTGCTCAGGTCGCCGCAGCCCGGTCTTCTTGGCATATGCGTCGGAGATATCGATGCGCTTCTTGCACACCACAGTGCCTTCAGGGAATATCAGCAGCCAGGCAGGGTCGTCGTGCTCAACAATGCGCTGCATGTGATCGTCAAACGTCTGGCAGTCATCGACCCACTTGCGCTTCAGAAAGATAAAGTCTAGGAACCGCATGCCCCATCCAAAAACAGGGACGTGCTTGAGCTCGTTCTTAAGTATAATCTTGATATAGCCGTCGCACTTTTGCATATAGCTCAGTATCCAGATAATGATCCAGTCGAAATACGTCTGGTGGTTGCTAATGAGCATGCATCCATGCTCTACTGCAGGCACAAACCAACTGTGCTCACCGCCACCAATAATTTCACCTGCATCGCTACTGCCCAGCGCCCTGTCGCCAGTCAGCACCAGCTTTGTAGGCGCCCAGATGCTTGTAGCAGCAAGCAGCACTGTGCAGAACCACCGCTCTGCCTGCTGGTTAAATTTGCGATTGGCCCGCTTTGAAAGGAGCATGAGCCATGGGCTTACAGCAAGCTGACAAATATTGACCATGGCCGAATGGCCTACAAAGAAAACAAGGAACGCAGCTAGACGCACATAGTCCATCGCTGTCATTGGCGAGCTGTTTTTTCTTCTATTCGCGTACTTGGAATTGCCTGTTTTCGCCGCCGGTTTGTCGACCATTTCTAGCGGCTCTGCTGTTGTCTGAGCCGAAGACATCTTGCTTTTTTTGTTACAGTCAAGTAGAATCAAAGCTCCGATAAATATGTATACCGTATATGGGAAAAAATAAGTAGGAAGAGGTGAACAATAGACTTTTGGGAAAATAAGAAACAAACAAACGAGAGCTTATTCGCAAAAAAACTGCAACAAGTAAAAAAAGACCTGGATAAATATAGAGAAATCGATGGAAAACAAAGGAAAAAAGACAAGGAAACGTAAAAAAGCTTTTTTTTCACAGAAAAAGAAACAGGACAGATGAAAAGGTCGTTTCCACTTCTTGGTTGCAGCAATGCCTGTAGAAAAGTAAAAAATATATATATTCCACCAAGACAAAAAAAGCATATACAAAAAAATATGACTTACGAGAAGTAAATCACGCAGATGAATGACTGCTGCGTACATTCATTCATTCATTCATTGCACAAAAAGACTCCGCGCATGTCGCATTTAAGTCCTTTGGCTCACGTTTACTTTTTTTTTTCCTTAATTTAAAGCATGGTCGGCTGTCAAAAGCAGAAATGGAATAAAATGGTAATTGCAATCGTTGACCATGTGTTAAAGCACGCTTGAGCTCAGCATCATACCTGCAACTGACAACACAAGCGTTTTTTGGGTAAAAAAAAACATGATTGATGCTAACTTTGAGCGAGCGTCCGCAGCAACTATCAAAAAATCAAATCAAATCGAAATTTATTGTGTTTAATCAAAATGCAGAAAAGAATGAACGTGTGAGTGACAAAACAAACTAACTTTTTTGTCCCTTATTCTTTCTTAAATTTCTTTTGCACGTTTTCTTTTTTAAATTTCTTCTCATTTTTTACAACCTTACATTAAACCTAATTCCCCCCACGCAAAATGAGCATTTTGCCGACAGCTGCAAAGCAGGAAATTCCAGCCTTCTTTTCCCAGGACGACTCGTGCCCACAATGCAAAAGCCATCGATACCTCAATTCGTCGATGAAGCTGCTTGTCGGCCCCTGCTACGACAAGATGTGTGAGGGCTGCGTTCACCGCATATTCGACGCAGGTCCTGCACCATGTCCCGAATGTGGGCGCATTCTGCGCAAAAACGAGTTTTATCAGCAAGTATTCGAGGACGTGACAGTCGAAAACGAGGTCCGCATCCGCGCACGGATGGCTACCGCGTACAACAAGCGGCAGACGGATTTCAAAACACTCAAGGACTACAACGACTATCTTGAGATGGTCGAGGACCTGACCATGAAGCTGCTTAGCGGCGAAGACACAGACTTGATCGAGGAGATCATTGAAAAGTACAAGCGCGAAAACAAGGCGCTGATTGAGAGCAACTTGACCAAGCAGCAACGCGAGGAAAAAATCCAGCGGATGATTTTGAATCAGGAAAAGAGCAAGCGGCAGCAGATGCGCGAAGAGTATCTCAAGCAGCTTGCCGAGGAGGAGCGCGAAAAGACAGAGGCAAAGAACAGCCTGATTAATGCCCTGGCTACTTCAGACAAGAGCGCTAAAGAGATTATAAAAACAAGGACTGTGCAGCTTAAAAAGTCGTCGTTGAGCAACCGCAACAGCAACCGCCGAGCACAGCTAGAGATTGAGGCACTCTTGAAAAGTGCTACCGAGGGCCTGGATGACGACGACGAGGAGATGGCTGAAGACGTTGACGATGGCCCATTTGACCCTTCGGAGTCCCCTTACGAACCTGCTAAGATTACGCTTCGCGAAAAGTACGACGACCCAACTCCTGTCTTCCGCCAGGGCAACCTGGCTGCTGCTGGTGTTACACGTGAGATCCACTATAGATATCTTTTAGAAGGCGCAATGGCTGGCTTGTTTGAGCTGCCTTTAGCAGACAAGACAGATGAAGCCAGCAACTAATGACAGTTTTCATCTTTGACTAATGCAGGGATAAGTTGTTAATCTAGGAATGCGAAATAAAAAATAGCTGTAAATTTCTTTTTAGGTTACTCCAAGCAGATTACTCGATCGAGCTTTCTTCTTCTGAAACGCTTTCATCGGGCTTTTCCCACTCTGCAAGTGTCTCGTCATCGACATAGTCGTATCGCCAGATAAACCCGCCCTCTCCAGCATAAATGACAGAGCGACAGTCCCGCGAAAACAGACAGCAGGTGACTGGCTTGACCGATCTCTTGTGAGCCAGGCGTGTAATGGTCTTGCCGCTCTCTATTCCATAGATATAGGCTTCGCCCCGGCTGTTTCCGGCACATATGTACTCGTCGTCGTAGCTGACGTCAAAGCGAGAAGCAGATATCCCATGGTTTCGAATGCCAAAGGATCGCATAAGCCTTTGCTGTTCCAAGTCCCAGTACTCGATACGACCGCTCGCGTTCTTAACAAGCAAATTCCCCTTGGCAAACCGCAGACAGTCGATTACAGAACCAGCAGTCCTTTTTCCAGAAACAATCAGCGTGCTGTCGGAAACCACCAGTCTATACGGTTCGGAAGGCTCCGTGCTCAGATCAGGGACAGGCCATTGCCGCACGTCTCCAGATGCTGCGCCCGCGACCAAGAATACTCCTTCTGGATGGAAGCATGCTGCTGTAGCCTCGTTGCTATAGACACAAAGACATTCGCCGCTGACTACAGACCATATGCGCATAGTCTTGTCCTTGCTGACAGAGAGCAACAGCCGGCTATCTGTAGGATGTGGCTGCAGGTCGATGACAGGGCCGCTGTGGCCCTGTAGAATGCGAATTTCGCGAGTCCATGCCAGACTTATAATATGCACATGATGGTCTCCGCCAGCGACGGCAAATATCGCGTCGTCGTTCGATCTAACCCAGCAGCAGGTCTGTAGAGGCAACTCTGTATCAGATTCGGATTTAAGCTGGAAATGCGACATGATATCTAGGTGGTCTCCGCAGTTCTCATTGTCAAACACGCTCGCCTGTGTTTGTCCAGTGGTCACCAGGAGATTGCTGTTGTCGCTGGGATCCCGGATAGCCGCGCCACGCTTATCAAAGGACCGCTCGTATGGCTGCATTCCACCCATTCCATGGCCGCCGAGCCCCTGGTCGCTAGGACGGTAGTACATCAGCGCAATCTGGGCAACAGTGCTGTTGTGGTTTTCGCGCACGATTCGTCGCAGTCGCAGATTGCCAAACACATGCTCCTGTGTCAGCGGCTTTGGCTCTGGCTTTGGGTTTATATCCTCTGCAGTTATCTCTACGTCCTCCGCAGTGGGCAGCGGTGTTTGTGCGCTGTCCGAGTCTAAGCGCATGCGCTTGGCAGGCACCTCTGCCTCGTCTTTTGTGATGCTATCTAATGGTCCTAGCCAGTCTTCAGCCATGGTTTAAGCAAGTTTGGCAAGCGAAGTTATAGTCTGACGTCTAGCAAAATAAAAAAAGGAGTAAAGAAAAGAAAAGGACTAGAAGGACAAAAGTGAGAAGTAACACCAAACGGACACTCTTTTTTTTTTTGTTAACGCGAACGCGCCAAAGAATAAAAATCGCGTCAAACGAGCAATGCAAACTGAACTGAACTGAACTGAACCAAAACCGTTTAATCTGAATTTATAACCATAATCATAATCCGATTGCAACCTTGATCTCTTGGAAGCTTATTGGAATTCAAGCTAGTGGCTGATTTAACAGTCTATATGGTTAGTGCATGCTACCACCGATTCTTCTGTTGTGAATCACAACAATTGAAGGCGTTATTATCACTTTTGCTGAGCCAATCACATTAAGATGAAAAAAAAACATTTTTGTTGCTCTTTCAATACAAGACAAAAAAATATCAGTTTTATGTCAAAAAAATGTTTTACTTTTACTCCTCCTATCCATTATTTTCCTTCTTTAATATATTATTTTTTATCCTAAGAGCTTGCTCCTTTTTCTTTTATTCTAGCTAGATATTAGTCAACTCTAAAGAAAATGTCAGCCCGTATCTCGACTGTTCCAGCAGGCTTTAGCAGCCGTAAGGCTGCCAACGAGTATATTGAGAGCGAGATGAAGAAGCGCATAATGTTTCTAGATGGTAAGTCTGGAAAAAAAAAGTATTTTTTCTTTTGAAAAATGCTCAATAGACTAGCCCCTTTAACCATCAAAATAAAGTACTAAAATAATAATGATAATAATGACAATAGGTGCAATGGGTACGCAGATCCAAAACCTGCGTCTTTCGGAAGATGACTTCCGTGGCGAGCGCTTCAAGGACCACACGCACGATCTCAAGGGCAACAACGATCTGCTGGTCTTTACGCAGCCAAAGGCGATTTACAACATCCATCGCAACTATCTGCTTGCTGGCGCCGACTTTGTCGAGACGAACACGTTCTCTGGAACCACGATCGCGCAGGCAGACTATGGAACCGAGTCTATTGTGTACGAGCTGAACAAGATTGCTTCGGAGATTGCAAGGGCCGCTTGTGATGACATGCTCAAAGAGACGCCAGACAGGCCGCGCTTTGTGTGTGGTGCCATTGGTCCTACTAACCGAACTTGCTCCATCTCGCCTTCGGTGGAAAACCCCAGCTTCCGCAACATTACCTTTGACGAGCTGGTTACTGCATACACTGAGCAGATCCGCGGTCTTCTTGATGGTGGATCAGACGTGATCTTGATTGAGACCATCTTTGATACTCTGAATGCAAAGGCCGCGCTGTTTGCTGTCGATACACTGTTTGACGATGGTGTCTATGAGCGCGTCCCCGTTTTCGTTTCTGGGACCATTGTCGACCAGTCAGGCCGCACGCTCTCTGGCCAGACGGGAGAGGCATTTATCACCAGCGTGTCGCATGCAGAGCCCCTTGCTATTGGTCTCAACTGCGCTCTAGGCGCGAACCAGATGCGGCCATTCATCCAGTCGCTTGCAAACTTTACCTCGGCCTACGTTATCTGCTATCCCAACGCTGGCCTTCCCAACACCTTTGGCGAGTACGACGAGTCTCCAGAGACTATGGCCCAGAACGTTAGCGTCTTTGCCAAAGAGGGCCTTGTGAACATCATGGGCGGTTGCTGCGGTACGACTCCAGACCATATCAAGGCTATCTACGAAACGTGCAAGGACTTTAAGCCTCGCGTGCCTGGCCCTGATATCCAAAAGGAGAAGATGGTGCTTAGCGGTCTGGAGCCTCTGATATATGACGAAAACAGCAACTTTTTGAACATCGGCGAGCGCTGCAACGTCGCTGGATCGCGCAAGTTTGCTCGTCACATTATCAATGACGAGTATGAGGAAGCCTTGGCTATTGCTAGAACGCAGGTAGAGAACGGCGGCCAGGTCATCGACATCAATATGGACGAGGGCATGCTTGATGGCGCCGCTGCCATGTCAAAGTTTCTTAATCTGATCTCCACCGAGCCAGATGTTGCCAAGGTCCCAATTATGGTCGACTCGTCCAACTTTGCCGTTGTCGAGGCTGGTCTCAAGTGCGTTCAGGGCAAGTGCATTGTCAACAGTATCAGCTTGAAAGAGGGCGAGGAGGACTTTTTGAAGAAGGCACGCCTTATCAAGCGCTATGGCGCTGCAGTCGTGGTCATGGCCTTTGACGAGGTCGGCCAGGCTGTTGAGTGCGAGCACAAGTTCAAGGTCTGCGAGCGCTCTTATAACTTACTTGTTGACAAAGTGGGATTTAATCCAAACGACATTATTTTCGATCCCAATATCCTGACCATCTGCACTGGTATGGAGGAGCACAACAACTACGGCGTCGAGTTTATCGAGTCTTGCAAGCTGATCAAGAAGCATCTTCCAGGAGCCAAGATCTCTGGCGGTGTATCCAATCTGTCCTTTTCGTTCCGCGGAAAGGAGGTCGTGCGTCAGGCCATGCACTCTGTGTTCCTTTACCACGCGATCAAGGCCGGCATGGACATGGGCATTGTCAACCCTGGCTTCTTGACCATCTATGACGAGATCCCCAAGGACCTGCTTGATATCTGCGAAAACGCGCTTTGGAACCGTGATTCAGAAGCGACAGAGAAGCTACTCGAGTATGCGCAGACGCATGGCAAAGAATCTGCTGCCAAGGGCGACGAAGAGGAGTGGCGCGCGCTGCCTGTCCGCGAGAGACTGAAGCATGCGCTGGTCAAGGGTATCACCAAGTATGTCATCGAGGACACCGAAGAGGCCCGCCTGGACAAGACCAGCTACCCACGTCCACTGAACGTCATCGAGGGCCCGCTTATGGACGGCATGAGCGTCGTCGGCGATCTTTTTGGCGCTGGAAAGATGTTCTTGCCTCAAGTGATCAAGTCTGCTCGAGTCATGAAGAAAGCCGTAGCGCATCTTATCCCGTTTATGGAAGAGGAGAGACTGGCAAATCTGCAAGGAAAAGAGGACCTGGACGAATCGAGCATCTACAATGGAACCGTCGTTATTGCCACGGTCAAAGGCGACGTGCATGACATTGGCAAGAATATTGTCGGCGTTGTCTTAGGCTGCAACAACTACAAGGTCGTTGACCTGGGCGTTATGACTCCCTGCGAGAAGATCATCGAGGCAGCTATCAAGGAGAAGGCCGATGTCATTGGACTTTCTGGCCTTATCACGCCCTCCCTTGACGAAATGATCCATGTCGCAAAGGAGATGCAGCGTGCTGGCCTCAAGATTCCTCTGCTAATCGGTGGCGCTACTACTTCAAAGACACACACTGCTGTCAAGATCGCTCCCCGCTACGATCATCCAGCGATTCATGTCCTTGACGCGTCGCGCACTGTCGTTGTTGTGTCCAATCTTCTGGACCAGGGACTTCGCAAGGACTTTATGGAAGAGATCGACGAGGAGTACGAGGAGATCAGAGAAGATCACTACGACTCGCTCAAGGACCGTCGCTATCTGAGTCTGGAAGAGGCACGCAGCAAAGGTCTGCAGATCGAGTGGAACCTGCCAGAGAACATGCCGCCCAAGCCAAACATGGTGGGCCATAAAGTCTATGAGGACATCGATCTCAACGAAATTCTGCCATATATCGACTGGAACCCGTTCTTCCAGGTTTGGCAGCTCCGCGGAAAGTATCCCAACCGTGGATACCCCAAGCTGTTCAACGACGCTACCGTTGGCGAGGAGGCTCGTCGTATCTTTGACGAGGCGCAGGTCATGGTCCGCGACCTGATCGACAACCGTCGCATCCGCGCATCTGCCATTGTCAGCATTCTTCCTGCCAACTCCAAGGGCGACGACATCGTTGTATACAAGGACGAGTCGCGTACCGAGGTCGCCGGCACCTACTTTGGACTGCGCCAGCAAGCAGAAAAGGACAAAGAGAGCAGCGATCCCTATATGTGTTTGTCTGACTTTGTTGCTCCGAGCCCGACCGGTATTTCCGACTATATCGGCAGCATTGCGGCCTCTGCTGGCTTTGGCGTTGACGAGCTGGCTTCCAAGTACGAGGCAGATGGCGACGACTACTCTGCCATCATGGTCAAGGCGCTGGCAGATCGCTTTGCTGAGGCGCTTACTGAGAAACTCCATCAGGACATGCGTCGAGAGCTGTGGGGCTTTGCGCCTGAAGAGTCGCTTGACACGCAGGATCTGCTTAGCATCAAGTACCAGGGCATCCGTCCTGCTCCAGGCTATCCTAGCCAGCCCGATCATTCTGAGAAGAATGTCATGTGGAAGCTGGGCAATATCCAAGAAACTACTGGCATTGAGCTGACAGAGAGCCTTATGATGCACCCAGGCGCATCTGTGTGCGCGCTGGTGTTTGCTCATCCCAAGTCCTCGTATTTTGCTGTGGGCAAGATTACCAAGGAGCAGATCGACGACTATGCAAGCCGCAAAGACGCTTCTGTCAGCGAGATCGAGACCTGGCTGCGTCCGATCCTTGCCTATGACGCCTGAGCGACCATAAAAAATAAGCAGATGTTTTAATTCTTATATATATATATATATATTTTGAAATTGTGATTACTATATTAATTCTATTGAACAACCTTGATTCCGACGGATTTTGCGGTGGCAATGACGCTCTTGCAGATGCTCTTCAGATCAATATGGCTCATTGCTGGGTCCTTGGCCTTCATCTGGCTAATCGAAAATATGTGCTTAAGTGAAACTGTGCCTACGTCCTGCTTGCCCGGCTGCGATGCGCCCTTTGTCACGCCAGCAGCCCGCTTGAGCAGCCATGACGTCGGTGGCGACTTGATGTCAAAGGTAAATGTGCGATCGGGCTTGATATAGATTGCAACTGGCGTCGGTGTCTCGACAACCAGATCCTTTGTCCGGTCGTTAAACTGTTTGCAGAAATCCATGGACTTGACACCACGCTGACCCAGAGCTGGACCTACTGGAGGCGAGGGCATGGCCTTGCCCGCGGGAACTATCAATTTGAGAATGCTAGCCGCTCCACCACCCTTTTTCGACATTTTCTATAAGAGAGCGACTGCAAGGGAAACCCAAATTGACCAATCTTGGCTGTGATAATAAGGATAACGCTACGTTTGAAAATAATTAGAGAGTAGAAAACAAGTTGCATTTGAAATACAGTTTAGAAAAGTTGGGCTTATCGACAAAATTTAGCACACTGGCTAATCACAATCAAGCTGGCAATTTAATTTCTGACTGACATTTAAAAGCATTGCGTATCACGTGTAGACAACCCAAGAGATTGATGCAATTGCACTTTTCTCTTTGCAATTTCCGACGGAAACCTTTCCTATTCTTCTATTTTGCTGTTTTAAATTCTTTTTTATTTTCCTAAAATGGATGCTCTAAAGGCTGCTCAGTATTATATAAATCGCATAGTGTCTGACACCAGCGGCATGAAGGTGCTTCTGCTGGACCGCGAAACCACTCCAATAATATCGCTTGTTTCGACTCAGTCATTTCTGCTGTCAAAGGAGACGTACTTGGTAGACCGGATAGAGAACGGCAACAGGGACGTAATGAGACATCTCAAATGCGTGTGCTTCCTAAGGCCATCGGAATCGTCTATTCACGCGCTGCTTGACGAGCTGCGGAGTCCAAAGTACGGCGACTACTATATCTATTTCTCAAACATACTGAAGAAGAGCATGATTGAGATGCTTGCTGAGAACGACGAGAGCGAGGTCGTGCGGGAGATACAGGAGTTCTATGCAGACTTTTATGTCGTCACGCCGCTGCTGTTCCATATTGGGCTCTCGCCATCTGTCTATCCTCTGTTTGCCGAGGGCCACAGCTGGAACCCAGGTGCGCTGAGTCGGACAGTGCAGGGTCTGGGCGCTTTATTGCTTTCCTTGAAGAGGCGTCCCAATATCCGTTACGAGCGCAACAGCGCAATGGCTCTGAAGCTTGGTCAGGAAATTGAGTATCTGATAAGCCACGAGTCCAACCTGTTTAGCACAAAGAGCACGGACAAAAAGACACACCTGCTTATACTTGACAGGAAGAACGATCCAGTCACACCGCTGCTGACTCAGTGGACTTACCACGCGATGCTGCACGATGCGATAGGCATCACCAACGGCCGCATAGACCTGTCATACGTGCCAGATATCCGGCCAGAGGTCAAGGAGATTATGATATCGCAGGACCAAGACTCGTTTTTCAAGCAGTCGCAGTATCTCAACTTTGGAGACCTGGGTCTTTCTATAAAGGAGTTTGTCGACACTTACCAGTCAAAGACAAAGTCGCATCATCAGATCGAATCGATATCCGACATGAAGCGATTTGTCGAGGCATACCCAGAGTTCCGCAAGCTTTCAGGGAACGTGACCAAGCACGTAACCCTTGTTGGCGAGCTTTCGCGCATCGTCAATGCAAACCACCTGCTCAAGGTATCGGAGCTGGAGCAGAGCCTTGCGTGCAACGAGCAGCACAGCAACGACCTTAAGAGTCTAAAGGCTATGATATCGGACAGCAAGTTCCAGCCAGAAAACAAACTGCGTTGCGTGATCCTGTATGCGCTGCGGTACGAGCGGATGCAGGGAAACGCGACATCAGAGCTCAAACAGCTGCTGATATCCAGCGGCGTCGATGCAGACCATGTCGCAATGGTCGACGTTGTTTTGCGCTATGCTGGCATCGGCGAAAGGCAAAGCGACATTTTCCAGAACGAGAACCTGTTTTCGCGCGGCCGAAACATATTCAAGGGGCTGCAGGGAGTAGAGAATGTGTACACGCAGCATAACCCGGCAGTCGCTGAGATGCTCGAGGATATACTGCGTGGAAGGCAAGGGTTGCACTGGCAAGAGCGGCTGCCCAACCTTGATCTCAATGCGCGCCCTCCGCTTATTGGCAACGAGAACGGCATGTTCAACCAGGATATCATTGTCTTTATTGTTGGCGGTGCCACAATGGAAGAGGAGCTGGCAGTTGCAAAGCTGAATGCCAAGCACGAGTCGCAGAACGTAAATATCTTGCTTGGCGGCACGTCTGTTCACAACAGCCGGTCATTCCTGTCCGAGCTGTCTGCCACATTTTTCCCTTTGACAAGTTAGAACCATTGACGATACGTTTTTGATAAAAAAAAAATAGTAGTCAATAGCAACTCTCTGATCTTGTGATTAGAAGCTTGTGGATCAATACGCGTTGTCATAGATGCTGTTTTTTTTTTGTTCGTGTTTGGTTCGTGTTTTATTCGAAAATGCATTTTTCTTCTCTTGCTTAAACTGCATTGATCATCTTTACAAACACAATTTTTTCTTTCCTTATTTTTTTTTGCTATTTCTTAGAAATGCAAAGTCTAATTTACAAAGTGTTTACTAGAAAGTACTCGCTGTCACTCCAGGCCGATGCGCTGCTTTATCTGAGCGACATTATTAAGCAAAACGAAACATCGGAGAAAGATGCGGCTGCCTGGCTAGATCTACTTGCCGACACATGGACCAAGCGCGAAGGTAAGCTTTGAATAGCGCAACTAGCAGATAAAAGTAAAAAATTTTGATTTTATATGTTTAGTATTTTGTACATGAACTTGCACATCTTTTTATTTCCTTCATTATTTGTATCGTTTTGTAGAAGGAAAGCCATTGGTCGAGCTGGAACCATTGAGGGCGCTGACCGAGGCCGTTGCAGCAGGTTCAGACAATGGAGTCACAGCAGTAGCAGGTAGAGATATGGCCAATGGAGCCGATGCAGAATCTTCAGCGAGATCCAGATCAGATATATTCACAGTCATAGACGCGTTCGACATTCCCACGTGGTGGTACGATCCGGGAAAGAAGATGTTTGTACAGCCGTTTGAAAAGGGCGATATCATGTCTTCGGCCGAGTCCAAGGCAGCGCTGTTTCGCCAGCGATACGATCTATTAAAGCAGCGAGTGATGCGCAACGAGAACTTTATGCCGGTTTCCTTTAGCAACCAAGAGAAGGACCGCTTCTACAAGCTCAGCACCATTGACTCTCTGCAGGGAAGAGAGAGCGAGCACTTTCTGCTCTTTGGCATGCTGACGCAGCTTGAAGAAGGAAAGCTGTTTCTGGAGGACAAGGCGGGCTCGATCGAGCTTGATTTCTCGGAGATGAACAGCAAGCACACAGAGGTCAACGGCCTATTTACAGAGGGATGCTTTGTGCTTGTTGACGGATTTGTGGAGGACGGCGTGTTCAAGGTCGAAGAGATTGGGCTTCCTCCACCGGAAAAAAGGGCAGCCACGCGGGCAGCATTTCCTAGCGTCAATCTTTTTGGCGGCCAGCCGTCGCTTCGTACAGAGACGCAGCTTCGTGCCATAGAAGTCTCCAATGAAAACGGGCTTATTTTCTTGTCAGACGTGTGGCTCGATAAGCAGGAAACTATGGATGCACTGCACACTCTGTTTGATGGGTTTTCGCACTCGACGCCGCCGATTGCATTTGTGTTTATTGGGGATTTCAGCTCCAAACCCTTTGTTGCCGGCTCAGGAGAGACCACTCAGTACAGAGACAATATGGCTGCCCTTGGCCAGCTGATCGGCAGCTATCCAGAGATTGCTCGAAAGAGCAATTTTGTATTTGTCCCTGGAAACAACGATCCCTGGGGCCAGGGTGCGCTGCCAAAACCACCGATCGCCAGCTTCTTTACTAAGCGACTATCTAGCCGCATCGCCAATGTCACATTTACGACCAATCCATGTCGCATAAAGTACTGCACGCATGAAATAGTGGTTTTCCGCGAAGACATGCTTAAGCGCGTGCGCCGCAACAGCGTGCTTCCGCCGACCGAGAGCACGGAGATCGTGAAGCATCTGGTGCGGACGGTGATAGACCAGGGTCATTTGTGCCCTCTTCCTCAGCGCATCCGACCCATATACTGGGCCTACGACCATGCGATGAGACTGTACCCAATCCCTGATGTGCTTATTCTGGCAGATCGCTTCGACTCGTACTCGATAAACTATGAAGGCTGCCACTGCATTAACCCTGGCTCCTTTTCATCTGGCGATTTTTCCTTCTTTATGTATTACCCAGTGTCGAGGACATCGCAGTATAGCAAGATCCCAAGGAAGTAGACTAAATAAAAGTTTTGCTGAAAATACAATATCTCCCATAACTTGGTAGTAACCTACATATTGGCCGTCAAAATCCAATAAACCATTGAGCCTGTTCATCAGTACTTTGTTTATATTTTTATTTTTGCCGAAAAGAAGCTTTTTATACAGGTTTACATAGCTTTAGACCTGGTACATACACTTTTATTTCGAGGTTGAGATGGAGATGGACAGCATTGTGGATATATACGAGCTGCTGGGGATTGCTGCCGAGGCTGGCGAAAAGGAAATTACCAAGGCTTATCGCGTAAAGGCGTTGCAATACCATCCAGACAAAAACCGCGACAATCCAGATGCAGCAAGACTGTTCCATGATATAAAAAGCGCCTACGATCTTTTGATAGATCCTAAGCGGCGAGCTGAGTACGATGAAAAGAGACGAGCGCTGATAGCCAAGCGGCATAGACAGAGCGTGCTAAGCGGACAGCGCAAGCGCATGAAATCGCAGCTGGAAGAGGACGAGCGCATAGCCAGGGAGGTTCGCAGCACCGAGCAAGCACGCGAGCAGAACATTCATAAGGAGGCAGACAGGTTCCGCAGAGAGGCGCAGAGGCAAGAGGAGCGGCGCGACAGGAAGATGCGAGAGAATATCCAGCGTATGAACGAGGAGGCAATGCGTGCAGAGGCATCGGCTGGGCTCGACGAGGTCGATGACGTGGATCGCTCAATCAGGATCCGCTGGGATTCCGGAATAGCAAGCCATGATCGGAGGAGCCTTGAGAAGATATTCTCTGCGTTCGGTGAGCTGGAAGAGGTGGTTTTAGCGCCAGTGGCAGCACATTCGCGCAAAAGGGTTTCTGAGACTGAATCGGCCCTGTTGGTGTTTAAATCGGTTGCATCGGCTCATGCGCTGATGAACACCAAGCATCAAGGCGCGCAGCTCGATGCATTTTCGCGCTTCTGGGCAGCTGGCAAAGAGCCTCGGGCGGTGCAGGATATTCTCGATGCGACCCGGAGCAGCAGCAAGGACAGGATGGACATGGGCAGCAGCAATGGCAATGGCAATGATGATGGTGCTTCTTTTCAACTGCCCGATGCTGACACCATTGATCTGCGCACGATTCCTGGCATCGACATGAGCTTTGCGGACTTTGAAGCGCTCACGCTCATGCGGATGCGGCAACAAGGCAGCAGCAATACCGATGGCTCTCTGACTCAGTGAAGTGAAGTAAAGTGCAGCGACTTGAGAAAAAAAAATCAGATGTTAACGCAGCAATGAAGCTCTCTGTTGCGGAGAATAAATGTTTATAGACTAATAATGGTTTATTTCACAGTTTAATCGAAAGGTGTTGAAACTAGAAACCAACAGGAAAATGCTTGGGTTTAAAAGCTCATGAAGACACTTGTAGAAGGTATTGATCACTGATAGATCATCAGAGTGCCATCACTTGATATGACGTCTTATGCACCCGCAACACTCTGCATCTGCATTTGTATGTCATTATTTTTTTACTTTGCTTTTTTGCACATGCGGGCTCTAAAAACATCATTATTTTTTTGTTATCGACACCGATATAGTCAAGATTAAAAAGACCGCAGAGCTTATTCGGAGAAAGCGAGAAAGGGCGAGTGTGTCTCCTTTTATGGCCAAAACCAGAGCCTGTGTCAGGAATATAATAGAAGTGTCTTTATGGTCTGCGATCGACTTTGCTAATCGGCTTGCAGTCCTCGTTGGGCAAGCTGGTGGGGAGAGGGGAGGTGCTTAACATCCCCTGCAATCAGATAGCCGCATGTGGGTGCACATGAATGCAGCCTTTGCTGTCATTATCGCTATCATCGGCAGCGCAGACAGAGACTCAGATAGAGACTCAGACAGAGACTCAGACAGAGACTCAGACAGAGACTCAGACAGAGACTCAGACAGAGACTCAGACAGAGGTGCAGGCAGTAGCTGACAGTAGCTGACAGTAGCTGACAGTAGCTTATGCGAGAAGAAC
>JANBOH010000074.1:0-57460 GCA_027478445.1 Coemansia asiatica
ACTCCTGCTGTTCACTTTAATGCAATGTATAAAATAGACACCAGCTCTCAAGCTCAGCATCACAACTAGAAACAGCTGAGCACTCAGTTTCTATGCAGCAATACTATATTTGCCATGTGTAAATAAGGCATTTGGTTTATATGTGGCCTGTCTACATGCCAGGAAATAGAATTGCAGCAACTCCTGGAATGGTTGTAAGCAAGAAACAGGTACAGATATGTGCACAGACTATGGAGCCTATAGTCTCAGGCTTTGCAAATAGTTTACAAGGTTGTTGATAAAGGTTGTCTGCTTAACTTGGCCAGCATTTAGAGCACATGTAGGTGCATCACAGTCTGACAGTCCATGCTGCTGCTAATAGTGCTGCCTGCTTGTGGGTTAAGCATCTTGTTGCTTAGCTTGGGCCAATCAGCTTTACCAGCTGGCTTGCTTGCAGCTATGTTGCTTGAGTCAATGGCTGCTGCTGTATTTCCTGTATAAGCTGTATGTATTGAGCATTGTAGTTAGCATGCATACCAAATTGCATACTGAAGCTGGTTAGTGTAGCTGCATCTATACTCTGCAATAAAAGCAGCTCACTAAACTTGCTTCCTACAGTGCCACTGGTTTCTGTTGTAGGCGTTTTATATTGTCATAGGCTGTATGCTTTTTATATAATTGTATGGCACATATGAATATATATGATAGCCATGTAGACAAATAAAAGAAAGAAAAAGTGGGATAACTTTCAAAAAGTAAATTTGAAGGCTGGCACAAAAGTAAAAATAGTAGCCATGCATTTTTTTCTTTTATCTTTTATTCTTTATTTCTTTTTTAATACACTTTATTTTTCTACCATCACTTAACTAATCTGCTAATAAATATTTATTCACTTGATTTACAGCAAAGTTAAAAAGTTAAAAGAAATATTATATACCAATGGGCACACATTCCTCTGGCTCCTTCATAAGAGTGTATAAAGCACATTTTATTTTTCTCTTTTTGCTCTGCAATTGGAATAACCCATCTGCACTAAACAGAATCAAGCAATTGTTGGGGCCAGAATCACCCTTTCTAAAACATTGAATTTGCTGTTTTGAGTTGGAATTGCCCCCCCCCCATTCTGCTAACATTTGTCTGTAAAGGCAGTGGCTAAAATAGCTGCTTGAATTTTAACAAATGCCTGGCAATTAGAATAAAAAAGGTGGGCAAATAAAAAGTGGAGGAAGAGAAAAAATCAATGCCACTTATGCAGGCAGATGCACAAAAGAAATCAAAAAGGGGACGATCTCATTGTAAAATCTGAAAAATACATGAAAATGGGGGGAAAATCCCCAATGAAGAAAAAATGGGTAGTTGTAGTGTAGTAATTTGGCCAACTGAGAAACCAACAGCTTTTGCCTAATTCACATTATTATTTTATTTTAATTTTTACAAAACTACTTTTTATAAAATAAAATGAATGCAAATTAATCAGATATTATACTTCTTTTTGCTTAATTTTGCTATATCATATTATTGATTGAATCATTTTTTATTTTTAAACCTTTATTAAAGTTTGACTTTTACTCAACTACTATGTGTTTTCTTATAGAATTTTTATTAAGATACATTATTTTTCTTTATTTTATGCAAATGACAGATTTTTTCTTATTAACATGACTGTGTCATTATTAGCTTTTAATGCTTGACATTATTAATTCATTCTTATGCATTACTCAAGTATTCAATTGTTTTTAACTAAAAAAATAAAAGGCTATAAAAAACAAACTATTTGTCACATTCATTCCAAACAAACATCAATATATTTTTTCTTTATTGTTTTCAACAGCTTAATAAACCAATATAGCAAATTACTAAAATATTAAATTTTACCACAGTTCTTTACTATGACCAACTCTGATAATCCTGAGGAATTTAAATGTAGATGTGGTTATAATGCCACAAATAAAGAAGACTTAGCAAAACACCAGAGAGAATCTGCAGATAAACTAGCAGTTTTGTTGATGGCATCAATGGGATGTACACCCATGTAATTTTTGGTTTGGCAAAGTTGTAAAACTGTAGTTTTTAACTGGAAATACTACTAACAACTATGAATACTATTAATGTATAATTTTTTAATTAGCACTACCAGGTAGATTGTAATAAATTTACTTGTAAAATTTAAATTTTTTTGCTTGCACCTGGTAAATAATTTTTTAATTATTAATATATTTTTATGTCTCATTTTTTAAATTTAACTATAAAGGCATATGTTAATAATAAATAATTTTGAAAAACTACATTATAAACCAGTGCTGTAAGAAACTTAGTAATTATTATTATGTTTTAAAAATTATTTTATTTAAAACAAATTGTTCTTAAATTTTGTCTGAAAATTATAAACAAAACATAAACAGTTGCAGTGTCACAAAGAATGTGACCTTAGCATTTATGCACTTTCGTAAATGCCACAATCACAGTCCTGCCTGTAATCACTTGATCCGGATCAGGTGGGTAATCGAAAGGTCAGTGGTGCTGGTGAACACACCAACAATGATGCTGAAGCCTCTGCTGCTAACCCTTTGCTGCCTCCCGATTCTCAGCCTACTGTTATCAGTCTGTCATTTGCCAATAATGCAACGGCTCCTGCTGCTGTTGATCACTGAGGTATACCTGTTGTTTTTCCCACTAACAGATCATTACAAAGTGATTGTGCTAGATAAGTGGATTTCTGATTAAATGTTTCTACAAGATTTGATGGTCTTCTATTTATCTCACTCTTTTGCTGTTTCTGCTGAATTCTATCTGATTCTGTGCTCTTTTTATTATTTTTATACTCTTAAACAGTTTCTGTGCTTGTGGCTATTTAAACTGCAACCTTCTGCCAATTCCTCTGCTTCATTTCCTTAGACTTTATCTGAAGAATTTCATCTACTCTGCTCTGCCCCATTCCACTTTGCTTTCTTTGTTTTTATCTGCTTCTTTTCAGTCTCTCCATTTAAACTATCTATCTTTTATTAATAAACCTTTCTATCTATTATTTCTGCTTATTTTGCTAGTTGCTATAACTATTAACCATGACTCAGATAACTTTGAACTTCTTTTATTCTTATTTTTAGTACCAAATTTGTCACCTTCTATCATTTCTGATAGCATGACAACACCAGTTCAATTCCCACATGCAGACCATAATGTCTTTTTGGACAATAATATTTAAAACTGGTTTTCACATATAATAATAAATATGTTCTTTACCTCTCTATTTATTATATACTAATAAACTTTATTACATGCAGCAACAAGTATTCCAGAATTTTTGAATTAATTTTGGATTTCAAATTTGAATACATTTATGCCTTTCAATTGTTCAGTCAATTTTTATATTAGTAAATCTATATTTTTTTGGACTTTAAATTAAATAATTAATAGATGTGAATATTTATGTTATAAGTTCTCATAATAAACAAAGTGATTGGAGCACTTGTGAAAAAAAGATGTATACTTATGTGTGGGTCTTTTAGGCAAACAAAAGTATATATTAAAAGAAATAAAAAGATAAAGAAAAGCAAAGACGAAGAAATCTTGAGAGAGTTCTTGAAAAACGATGGTTTAAATAGAAGTCTTGAAAGAGTAGAAAAATACTTGAAAAAAATAAAGTCTTGATAAGCTGTTTGGTAGCAGTAAAAAAGTGAGCTGTCAACCCATAAATTAGTGTGTGCTGACACACTTTAAAAGTAAATCTATATAATCCCAAAAAAGGAATATTTTTGATTTTTCAACAACAACAACTAGTCAAAAAACTGTATGCATTTAGTGCTTCAGACAGTCTCTCCAGATTGAAGTGACATTAACATCTGTGTCTGCCAAAAATAGTTAATTGGCAGCAACAATGATTCCTACAGTTATGGAAACAAGCATTCCAGAAAAATAAAAAAATTTAGTAAACTTAATATTACTCCACTTTCAACCAAATCAAGTGGGATTATTTTTTCTTAGATTCTAAAACATTGGGTATTTACTAATATATTTAATATGTTTATTGCTCATGTCTAGTTATATGTACTACATTTTTAATATATATACCAATATGAAGCACATGTGTCCATCCCCCACTAAATTATTTCAACATGTTTTATAAAATTTAAAATAGTTTATAGGATTTATTATAAAATGCTATTTTGTAGAGTTTTATGTTTTCTATTCAATAGTATTATTAATATTTTAATTATGACTATCTCTCACAATAAAAAAATTTTTATCAAAGCCTCTCTTCATGTGGGCAAAGGTGTTAGGGAAACTGCCACAGCTCATAATGTCTCACCATCTAGTGTGTCTAGGATTGCAAAGGGGGCTTCAATAGTTGTGTCTAGCAGAAAAACTAAAGCTCCACTGAAGGTTACACCTCACATGCAAGGAAGATTGTTCAATGTTGTTAAGCATGAAAACATTGAAACAGTAGCAGAAGCAGCTCAAATATTTTCTGAGGAATATAATATTAAAGTATCACACAAAACAGTTAGTTGCCTCCTTTATAAGAAAGGTCTTAAGACTGGACATCCAAAGTTTAAGCCAGAGCTTAAGCCCCATCACATTCAGAAAAGACTTGAGTTTGCAAGAATGTATTCTAGCTGGTCAGTTGATGATTGGAAGCAGGTTATCTGGTCTGATGAAACAAAGATAAACATTTGTGGTTTAAATGGTAGGAAAGTTGTTTGGCTTACAAAAGATCAGCCAAATCATCATAAGTGAATTTCCAGTAAGCTTGAGTATGGTAGAGGAAATGTATTACTTTGGGGCTGTTTCTCATCAAGGGGTGTTGGTCAAATCATGTATATTAAGGGTACTTATAGAGCTTTGAACTACCTTAACACACTGCAAACTGCTCTTATGAATAGCATCCAAACTCTTGGTTTTAATGAAAACAAAGTGTACTTTCAGCAGGACTATGATTCAAAGCACAATGCACATCTTGTCCAAGAATGAATAAAAGATAAAATCACAGTACTAGATTGGTCATCACATTTTCCTGATCTCAATCCAATAGAGAACATGTATGGGCACAGCTGAAGCATCAGCTCAATGCATACCCCTCAAAGCCTAAAGGGCTACATAAACTTTGGGACCACATCGCCATTGAATAGAACAAGATAACACCTGAACAATGCATGGCTAACATAGAGAGCATGCCTAGAAGAATAAATCCAGTAATACAGACAAACAGCAGACATACTAAATATTAGTTTTTATCTTTTGTTTTAATTTTTCTATTTCCAGCCACAAGTGTTCCAATCACTATGTTTATTAAAAGAACTTGTAAAACAAATATGCAAATATTTTATTAATTATATATTTTATAGTTAAAATAAGAGGATCTAGATCTACTTATATATAAATTACTAGAACAATTGAAAAGTTAAAAGATATTCAAATTTGAGATCCAAAATTAATTCAAAAATTCTGGAGCACTTGTTGCCATAACTGTATAAAACAAGGAGGTAATGAATCACCAACTTTTTTTTTTTTACAAAAAAAACACTCATTTTCACTTTTTCTTCCAACTTTTTTATTTTACAACTCATTAATAATTCCTAAAAAATACAAGTATAACAATCTTTTTCTAAATATTATCTTGCTTTTTTGTACAAATGTTTTTTTAGTTGACTGCTCTGCTAATGAATGTTTGATATATTATTTTGTTTTTATCTGCTTTTAGGTTAGAGTAGTGTTATCACACATTATTTTTGTAGATGCAAGCAGGTGAGTATAAACTTAATTTATTGCTATGCTTTGTATCTCTTGCAAGGTCAATATTTTTGTTTTCCTTTTTCTTCAAATGCCTGTATCATGTAAAATGCTTGTTTTTAGCATTTACTCAGTGCAACTGAAGCTTTTAAAAGTCTAGATGCTTTACACTATTATATTAAAATAGATTGTTGTTACTTTATAGCAGTTGTTTTTTATTTGCTTATTATTATTAGTGTAGTGTATGCTGTCTGTCATCAGTTATTTTTTATTTTACATCAGTTTGCTTTATTTTTACTGTTGCTGATACAAATGTCAAAACTTTTTTATGTGCTTACTAATAGATATTATATCTTTTTTATTTTTAACGTTTATGTAGGTGAGAAGAGCAAGCAATAAACACCAGTCATTAACAAAGGCACACTTTCATGTATTGGCATCAGCATTAATGGTTTTTCTAAACGCTGAATAATATTTCTTCTGAAATGCATGTCTACAGTACTCAATGCTTATTTCACAAGTCATCATAAGAGATGATTCGACGGAGCAGGCGTTATACATTTGCGGGTTTAGTACAAGAAAAATGGCACAGTACAAACAGGCATCGTCAGCTGCTATTTATAGTATTTTTGTAGTAAGTTTTATAGAATTTTTTAAAATTTATTCTATTAATAAAATTTATAAAAGCAAATATTATTTAGACAAGAGCAGAAAGTTTTTTATTAAATTTCTGTCTGCAAAATCTTTTATTGAAAAACAGTATTTGGAAAGACTAAAGATTGCATAAAAACACTCAATAGAGGATTGCTTTTTTTACTGACTATGTTTTAAGTAGTGATCTCCCCCAATTATCATTGCCCTAGTGTAGCAGCTCTGCATAAAATTTTAAATGCATGACAAATAATTTTCTTATTTTCTAAAATGAATTAATAAATTTTATATTACTGACTGAATCAGTAATATGATTTAATTGATTTCTTATTACTGGTTGAATCAATTTTATGCTACAATTGGCAGCAATAAAGTTGAAAAAAAAATTGTATATATAAATAGCTATTTTAAGAGTAAATTTTTCTGCAAGGTTTTTTGTTCATATAAGTTTTTATACTAACCATTTTTTGCAAATCATTTAAGATTAAGTATAAATCATATGCCAGATAATGAGCCATCCCCTAATACTTGTGATGAATGTGGAGGTAATAAATTGGTTTTAGTATCTTATGGACTTATACCTTGTCCAAAGTGTCAAGATACTTCTGTGGTCAATGCTGTTTTAAAATTTTTTGGCTTTAACTAATGGTTGGATTTCAAATTTTATTATTGAAGTAACTGATTAACAAAGTTGTTTAATTTTTGTTAAGAGCTATTTGATAATTGTAATAAATTATCAAAATAACAATTGGTTATAAAAAGTATGCATCTGCATAATTAGTTTATGTGAGTACAGCTGCCAAGTATAGATATTTTTTAATAATTGAATAGGTACATTAAATGTGCAATTTTTAAAGTACTGCTGTGCTTTTACTATTTTTTTTAGCAAAGAATGCATGTTATAATAAGGATTTATAGCAAATATGTTAAATAATAAAAATAAAACAAAACAAGCCCAAAGAAGCCTTTTCCGGTTATTGCAGTGTGCTCAGACTAATAAGTGTTGTTTTTATTGTTTACCTCCAAAACAACACGTTATTGAAAACCCTTGATTACATGTGAGCCACTGTTAATTTTTTTAACACATGTTATTTACTTTTTTTGGATTTTTTGAAAAGTAATAAACTTATAATAAATTAACTTGTAAGAAAAGTGTGTAAAATGATAATTATTTATTTGCTGAATAATTAAATTAAATGTCTTTTATATGTAATTTAGTTAAAATTTTTATACAAAAATATTACAATATTTTGATTTCCTATAGAAAATAACTAATTTAATCACTTTACCCCATTGTGATGCACTTTGAAAATGATTAGTAAATGGTATAGTCTTATACTATTTACCATTAATACTTTTGGTGTTTCCTTATATATAACCAGTTTTTTGATAGCCATTTTTAAATTTATTAAATAGTTCTTATAATTATTTTTTTTTGCTGTCTATATTTTTATTAAAATTTATGCTATTATACAATTTTTTCCATATATTATGTTAATTAAAAATGTTATAACAAAATAAAAACTTCATGTTCTGATTTTTTATATAAAATCTACAATTCTCATTGCTACCAAAAAGTCTTTTGAAAAAACCATGATTTGTAATAGACTAATAAATTTATATTGATTTGTTTATATTTTTATAAAGGCTTTTAAATTAGTATAGAAAATTTTATGTTTTATTCTGTCATATTTTTTCATGCCAATCAAATGAATACTTCTGATTTTTTTATAAAAAAAATTATTATTAGAAAGAATAAAATATAAATAGTTACAACAATAATTACTTATTGGACAAGCAAGTCTTTATATTTTTCTTTGTGTTTTTTAGTTGTTATTATTTTTTGTAATAATATACTCTAAATTATTTATGTACTTGAAAAAACCAAGTTATTAGAATATTTATGTTAGACATGTTTATTTTTCCGATGATAATGCCAGAAATTCTAATTATATATTTTTAAGTGCAATAAATAATTAAACTATAACGAAAACGCAATAACAACTATTGGAACATATTGACTATAAATAAGCAAGTATTTTTTAACTTTTAACATTATACTACTAAGCTAACTTTTTTTGCATAATAGCTACTAAAAACTCTAAATTTAATTTTAGCAATGCGCAAATTGGCTTGCCAGTTCAAACTTTTTTATTGTTATTTTATTTTATTATTTAAAAAGATAATTGATAATAAATAAATTTTGTTAATTAAAAAAGACAGTCATTAATGCCTAATTGTTTGATATATTAAGACTTTAATTTTAAATGTATATTTTTGTTTGCGTTTTATATATTTTGATAAAAAATAAGTTAAATATTAGAAGTTGTAGTGTAAGGATGAAACCAACGCTACTCTATTAGTCAATGATTTTTATTAAATATTGGTTGCAAAGTTTTTAAACAAGTAAGAATATAATCAAAAAATAAAAATAAAAATACAATAACAAAAGCTCTAGCATTCAGTGCTTCTATTAAAAATACAGTCGAAAAAAACGAATGCTTTTTTAAATTACCCAGTTAAAATTTTTTTTTATTTTGGGGCTAGTCCTGTTTAAACCATTAATATAAATAAAATAATAAATACATTGGAAAGTTTTTCACTATTATAAAATGCAACAGTGATTTTAACGAATAAATTTTTTTAATAAATTTTAGATGTTGTTTCATTTTATGGCATACATTGTTCAATGGATTAACAAAAAAAAAAGTGCCTATGAGAAAACAGCATTTATCAATGCCTATAATTGAAACTTATATTTTAATGGCAAAAGACAACTTATTGTTTTTTATTCTAAATACACAAAAATAAACAAAAAAGACTTATTATCATTAATTTTCTATTTAAACTAGTAAGACTAAATATCAGAAATAACATTTTATTTGCAATTTTCCTACAGCATAGTTTCTCAAATGTGATTGATATACTTTTTAATAAGCTAATGTGTGACAATTTAATATGATGTCTATTGTTGTGTGAGGGAAGCAATAATTTCCCAAAAAGTAATTACCATTACGATAAATTAATTGATTAATGCACAATTCACCATCAATAAAAAAAATGTGTTGCAACTAGGGTTAAAAACTTAATAAGTATAAAAATATATTGAAAGAGGTATTAAATCTTTTGTACATGCTTTTTACTCTTTTCAACATGCCGATGTGAATGGCCAGTTTATGATTTTTTTTTAAACATAAAAAATTTTTTCTTCAAAAGGAATTATAGATAACCGCAATATAAATAGATGGCCAGGATGATTGCAAAGGAAATATTAAAGAAAACTTTAAGCAAACTTGTTATCAATCTTTTATTTTATCGTATTGCCTTTTAAGAGATGCCAATCGCCCAAAGTAACATTTTTAAAAAAACTTGTTTTCTTGAATATTGTGGAAACAAAAGCCCTACTGGAGAAATGCTACAGAAATTTCTAGAGGAACAAACTGCCAAGCTTTATGCTAACAATAGAGGCATTCCAGCATCGTCCCAGTATATCACTAGTGCCAACAATCCCAAGCAACAGACAGATACAGATGCTTAAAGTGATATAGTGAAGTAGATTATAGAAACTGGAAAACTAGTGTTTCAAATCGATAGGGCACCAATAAAATAAAAATAAAAAATTTATTAACCACTTTCAATTAATTCTTTTTATTTTATTTTTTTTTATTCCCAAGACTCTTCGACGGTCTCGCGTACTCGCCTTATATACTCCTTCCTGTTCTCGCGATACAAGTTAGCGGCTTCAGCGTTAGCCGGACTGTTGGGATTCGGGTCATGCAGAAGACTTTGGATGGAGGTCAGGATAGCAGCGACGTCATAGGTCGGCGACCACCGGTTCTGCAGAATATCGAGACAGAGCTCACCGTTGGCATAGACGTTGGGGTGGAATATCTTTGAGGCAAAGCGCACTGTAGGCGGTTTGTTTGGATACGTCTCGTCAAAGTTCAGAACTAACTTGAACGTGCCGTCCTCAAAGGGTGTGTCATCTAAAAAGTAAAAAAAAAAAATTTTTAAATTGGTTAATAAAAGTTTAAATAATTTTAAAGAAAAAAATTTTTTTTTTTTTGGAATTGAGTGTAATTTGATTTTCTTACCTGGGCCGAATATGACGGCGTTCCATAGCATGATGTTGTCTGGGCAGGGCGCGCCAGAGATACCGTCTGGAGGATCGCTCTGCAGCCTTTTAAAGTCGCGCATTAGACGGCGGCGGCAAGGAGTCGACATAATCTGTGAATTGCTAATTAAAAAGAGGAAAAATAAAGGTTAAAAATAATAATGAAAAAATGAAAAAAAAAATGAGAAAAAGAGAAAGCCACACTGATGAGAATGACGAAAAAAAAAACCCTTCCGTTATTCTATCGAATCACTCACACTCTTACATTCCATGCATGCATACGTGCGATCTTTTTTCTTTTTTTTTTTTTGTAATTGGCTCAAAAACACAGTAGTAAAAAATTTAATTAAAACACTTTTCTTATAGACCGACCACGTCCCTTTTTTCGCTGAACCACCGGCGCACATCGTCGCAGTCACGAGCATACCAGGCAGCGCGCACGCGAATAAACTCCAGCGACTGCGGCAAAGTGCGGTCAAAAGCCATCGTGCGTTTATCAGCAAACCAGGACTGCACAGCTTGTGCCATTTCCTCCGACGCAAAGTCACCTATGACAGTGCCCACAACATGACCCAGCAACGCCGAGCACTCGCCCAAGCGATCGACCACGCGCTGGTAGTTTTCGCAGAACCACTGCCACAACACATGCTTGCTGCGATGATCTGACGTCACCATAAAGCCAATGACAAGGTTGAGGTCCTGCGGCAACACCCTGTCGGTCATCGCGTACTCCAGGGTGTCCCGCATGAGCTGTTCGTCGGACGAGCATGCCATGGCGCCCAGGGCAGCCATGCGGTGGTCCTCGCTGAGCCGCCAGCGCTGGCTGTCCTCGTACATCTCGCGTACGCGTGTGTGGTTTTGCTTGGGACCGTTGCGCACGGCGATCTCGAAGACCGACGCGGTGAAGTCGTGCTGGAAGGGCTTGGCATCGGGGCTGTGATAGAAATCGAGGAACAATTGGCACGCCTGGCTGATCACCGCCGGCTCGCCTGCCCAGGCGGCGCGAGGAATCGAGATAGCGCGCAAGCGAGCTACCAAAGGGCTGTCGTCAGGCCGATGTGTCCAGCCCAGCGTAGCGGCCTTGGGACCAAACAAAGACCTAGTCAGTTGCTTGATGTTTAGGCGCATGTCCTGGTCGCGGTCGGCCCAGGTCAGGTACATGCCCTCGAGGAACACGCCGATGATCTGCCAAACGACATACTCGCACACGGTGCCAAACGAGCCAATCATGTCCAGGAGCACGCTGGTGCGCATGTAGCCCGAGACCACCAAAGCAACCATGTCGTTGAGGATGCCCACGACATCGACTGTGCTCAGCTCGCCTCTGGCCACGGCTGCTGCGAGCCGCTTTAGGGCATTGGCTGAGTAGCATACGCGGTAGAGCCCTGCATTGGCCGCGTTGAGCTTGACCCATGAGACGTCGTTGCCTCCGGGGATCTCGACGCAGGCTTCGCGCGTCTGCAGCGTCCTGTGCACGACTTTGCCCTTGGTCTCCGACGAGATCATAGCCAGCGGAACCCACCAGACTACCTGGTCCTCGTCCTCAGTCGGCTTGCCCGAGTGCAGGTACCTTGACTGTCTGAGCCGGAGCCGTCCGTTCTCAAAGCACTCGTCGACGGTAATCACGGGATATCCAACCATCTTAGTCCACGAGTGCATCAACAGCCGCACACTCTCGCCCGTGGTTTTCTCCAGCGCGTCCCACAGATCGCTCGTTGTAGCCGACGCAAACTGGTGCCTAGTCAAGTACAGACGCACGCCAGTCATAAAGCGCTCAATGCCCAGGTGCTCGCTCAGCATC
This sequence comes from Coemansia asiatica, assembly GCA_027478445.1. NCBI lineage: Eukaryota > Fungi > Kickxellomycota > Kickxellomycetes > Kickxellales > Kickxellaceae > Coemansia > Coemansia asiatica. The sequence goes on from JANBOH010000074.1 coordinate 12,273, forward strand.
CGGATCAGCGCACATCCCTTGTAGTACGTAATAGAGTCAAATACCTGGTCGATATCAGCGCTGCCCTTAATTGTGACCTGGATCGGATGCGACGACCTCAGGGAATCAGCGCTCAATGCAGCCTGACGATCTTCGATAGCAAAATGGTCCCAGCGCTTCCACTCAGGGTACATAAGGTCGGTGACGAAGATGCCGATCCACGTGGCAAACCCCTCGTTGAGCCACAGGTCGTCCCACCACTGCATCGTCACCAGGTTGCCGAACCACTGGTGGCTCAGCTCATGCGCGATCACATAGACCGCCTTCTGCCGGATCCACAGGCTGGTCTGCTTAGTGATGAACAGACGCACGGTGCGGAATAACACCAGGCCCCAGTTCTCCATCCCGCCCGCCTCGAGCTCTGGCACTGCGACAAGGTCCAGCTTGGGCAAAGGGTACGCGATGGAGAACATCTTTACTAGGAGATCCAGGACGCGTACGGCTGTTTCCAGAGAAAACCCCACTTTGTCGGTATCCGTTGGCGCCGTGTATATCCGAATCAAAATGCCGCTCTCCGGCGCACGTTGCTCAATGTAGTCTAGCTCGCCGGATACCAGGGCCAGGAGATACGTGGACATACGTGGCGACCGCTCAAAAGACACCGTTTTCAACACTGTGTCTGCCAAGTCCTCGGTCCTCTGAACAGGCATGTTGCTCAGTGCCGTGTGCGTTCGGGGAACTGTGAGTTGTAGCGAAAACTCTGCCTTGTATTTAGGCTCGTCCCAGCACGGAAACACCATACGCGCGCATTTCGCCTGGAACTGCGTCACCAGCATCATTGCCTGACTGCCCTGTCTATCGACATATTTGCTGCGATACAGCCCGTACATGCTGTCGCTGATCCGTGTCTGATACTCGATCAAAAGCTTGATCCGCTGATCTCTCTCCAGCTCCCTTTTCCCACTCACATAGACGGTTTCTAGTGACTGATCGTATTTGATATTATCTTGCAGCTCGCCAATGTACTTGTCGTTTACAAATAGGCGGACTCGCTGGATTGAAATGTCCTTGGCATGCATCGCGATTGTTTTTGTATTTTCGGTGACTAGGGCCTCGATACACACTGACCCGGAGACGTCGCCCGTATCAATATCGGGGTTCAGGTATATGTCATAGTGCTGTGGCCAAATACTCGTTGGCAGTATATCTAATATCGATGGTTCTGATGATAGAGTTTCGGATGAACTCGGGACCTGGTCGTCTATGGTCAAGGTACCAGATGCAATATCGCTGCTTTCCTCTTCGGTAGACGATGCGACTTCGTTTTCAACTACTGCGCTGTTGTTGTTGTTGTTGTTGTTGTTGGCTTTGGCACTTAGTGCCGATACATCTGGCTTTAGTGCCATCTTTAAAAAAGAATATATATATATAAATAAAATAAAATCGAGATGTATAAAAAACGATAGTATTAAATAAGTATTGAATAATTACTATAGCGTTTATTTCCAGCAAATAAAATGAAAAAAAGGTGTCAGTTTTTAATACCGAATAGAATAAAAAAAATGTAAAAAGGAGAGAATTATCTGAAAAAAAATTTCATTTCTTTATTTCTTTAATAGATATGCAGGTACAGTTCATGTATGCTAATAACCTGATAGTTGGGATTCTGCTTTCCTATTTCAGATTCATTGGAGTGGGGGGGAGGGGAGGGGAAGAAAAAAAATATGTTTATTTCTTTCTTTCTTTCTTTCTCTATTCTTGAACAATGAGAACAAAATCACTCTCTTATGACAACGTATATAAAAAAGAAAAGAAAAGAAAAAAAAGGATAAAGGATGGTGAATAGTGAATTGTTTAATTGTATAATAAATGTTGGATAAGATAATAATAACGACAGAAGCTCAAAAAGATAAAGGGATAGAGACCTAAAAAAGTAAAGCCACAAACTTGTGTCTTAATAAAGAGATATTCACTTGACACTTGTTATGTCATTCGTTTCAATTATTTTTTCTTATTGAGTCTCGATTAAAAAAATATATATGTAAAACAGAAAAAAAAACAGTGGTTCTATTCATCAAAAATAATGGCGTGCGAGAAACAAACATATATATTCTAGCTTTTTCTTACCAGCATAGTCAAAAAAAAAAACTAGAGTTTTTTTTATTTTTTTATTCAAGGGCAAGGGTTCAACTGTTTAAACTCTTTTTTTTCTATTTATTTATCCCAATGTTCATGTGCTGTCAATATAGAAATAAAGAAAGCATTGTTCCCCATTTTTTTATTTGTTGCATTCCAATAGTCACATTTACAAAGGATACATAGAAGAATAAAATCACAAGTGGCCATTCACATAGTCATTTTTATAATATATTCACAGAAGAAAAAGAAAAATGAAAGCGAGAAAATGAATCAGCTGCTTGATGATGGCGGCGGAGGCGCTGGTGGAGGCGCTGTTTTGTTCAGGGACTCGAGCAGCGACGTCGACTTCTCCAGAAGCGCCTGCAGCCTGGCACACTCGCGCTGAAGCTCCTCGCGGCACCGCTGCACCTCTGCAGGATCTGTCGAATTTGTCGGATTTGTCGGATTTGTCGGATTCGGCGGCAGCTGGGCCACAGCAGCAGAAGCTGCCGCAATAGGTCCAGTAGGAGCAGTTGCATTGGGCGGCTCGGCGGCTATGGGCGGCTCGGCGGCTATGGGCGGGCTCATGGTTGCGGCCTCCATCAGCGACTGCAGCCCAGTGCTGGGCCGCGGGGAAATAGTAGCGGCGGCTCCACTGGGGCTTGCGCTCCGGCTGACTGCTACTGAGTCGGCCACTGAGCCGGCGACTGAGCCGACCACTGAGCTGGCATCATCTATTGCATCGGCCATGACAACATCGCCAAGCACGCTCCTGTCTTGAACAGCACAAGTGGGACTGGCACTTGCACTGGCACTGGCATCTGCGTCGACATCGACATCACCGTCTGCATCGGCATCAATATCGGCGGCATCCTGCTGCATGGGCCGCTTGGCAAACCCCCTGCGCCGACGCTTGATGGCATTGCGCTTAAGCGAGATCGGCCTGTGCTTGCCATGCAGCTTGTAGTACAGCCCACAGGCATTGCATGCAATATGGCCCTCAGCATCGCGACGCCACAACGGCGTATAATCGGTGCCGCAGTTAAAGCATATTGCGCGCTCAGCCGCCGCACGCTCGATCACCACAGCCGCATCGCCGCCGATAGCCTGGCTCTCATCGGTCTGCTTTTTGGCCGCCTCGAGGCCATTCTCGTTTTCCTTGGCTTGCTTGGCTGCTGCGGCTGCTGCTGCCACTGCTGCCACTACGCTGGCTGGCACGCGGCTGACGGCGCTCTCGGGAATCGGACCAACGATGTTGCCATGCTCGTCGGTCGCTGCGCCATTGGCAATAGCCGCTGCGCGCTCAGCAGCTGTCAGACGACGAACACTGCCATTGCCACTGATACCGCTAGATGCAGCACTGTTAGTAGCAGCACCGTTAGTGGCAGATACAGGCCGGATGGTATGTGGAAGATGCTTCTGGTTGTACGCTGGACATCCAGCGCAAGATGGACCGCCGCCCTTGCCATTACACGTGCCGTCGCCAGGACATGTGCCCTCGTCATTACCATGGCTGTGACTGCAACTGCCGCTGCATTTCTCGTTTGAACCATCATCGCTCGAAAACCCCTTGTTGCCCGGCAATGATCCAGCATCAATGTGCTTCTGCGCGCGCTTAAGCGACAGCGGCCGCATCTTGCCGTAGGACTTGAGGTACAGGCCGCAGGCATTGCAAATAGGCTTGTTGCGCGGATCGCGTCGCCAGAGCGGCGTCTTTGTGGTCCCGCAGTTGATACACGTCATAGGCCCAACAGGCACCGAAGCTGCTGTTATAGATGATCCACTACCGTTATTGGCTGACTTTGCGCTCTTTGCCAAGCCGCTACCAGTCGACTTGGAGCCATCTGCTAGCGGGCTGCTGCTCTTAGTCGTGCGCCCGCGCTTACTCGCTGGTTGCATCTGATGGCTGTAGCCCCCCGGGGCAGTCGAGCCAGCCATGGTATCGCTGAGCTGCATTGCTGCCGATGTCGCCGTGGCATAAGATAGCGTCCGCTTATTGCCTGCGCGGCCCATACGCTTGGCCATTGCCGATACAGCTGTCGATGCCGCGCGCACTGCTGCTGCCTTGGACGCTGCGCTCATCAGCCGCGTGTCCTGAACAGTTATGCGATCGCTGCTGCACTGGGGAAGCGGCTGCCACCGGACGATCTCAGACACGATACTCGTTTTTTGCTGTTGCTGTTGCTGCTGAGGATGGCTTTCCGATGACGCCGATGCCAATGTTGCTGATGTTGATATCGATGCTGGCGACGGCAAATACTTGCTTCCTTGCTCGACCGGCATATGCATGGTCCCAGTGCGATAGTAGTTGTTTGGGTAGTCTCTCGATCCGGGCATATACGCTGTCGACGCAGAGCCCACTAGTGGCGGATATGCGCTGACACCGCTTCTTCCTGCAAATGCCCCCGCTGCTGCTGCTGCTGCTGCTGATGCTGATGCTGATGCTGATGCATTGGTGTTGCCAGCGGGAGTGGTCGCCGACTTGCCCATCATTCCTGGACTCCTGCTTGCAGCCGACTGTGGGCTAAAGCCGTTGCCAGATCGGTCTCTGTGATGATGATGCATCTGAATCTGTTGATGGCTCTGATAATGCTGCTGATGCTGATGATGATTGTGGTGGTGATGTGCAGGCGAATACACCCGATGGCGCTCCTGGTACTGCGGCGACGGTGGCATCCGGTTGATGCTGCCGTATTCCATGGCATAAGGAGATTTTTGCGGCGGCGGATGCGGCGGGTAAAAGCTGGACGCTGCCGAAGCCGGTCTACTTGTACCACTGCTGTTGCCGTTGGGGCTGCTTCCATTGCTGTTGTTGCTGTTTGCGCTGCCGGCACCCTGGATAAGCGACGATAGCGGCGGCAGCCTGACTGTGCTGCTGCTATTTGAATCTGTATGCGCCATTGCTAAAACAATGTTTGTGCGTGAGAAAGCGAAAAGGAAAAAAAAATATTTTTAAGGAATTTAAAAACTTTTGATAATACAATTAAATTTCGAGAAAAATAAAAAAAAAGGCTACAAAGAAGAAAAAAAAAGCAGAGAATAAATTTCCTCAAAAAATAAAAAATAAAAAAGAGAAACCTTTAAATTCTCCAAAAGAAAAAAAAAAACTGAGGAAAAACAACAAATAATCTAGCAAAAAGAAGTAAAGAAAAGAAAAGAAAATAGTAGAAAAATTAAAAGTTTGAGAGTTTGCAAGTTCTAAAAGAAGATTAAAAAGCAAAGGAGTGATTAGGTAACGACCAGTTTTGAGAAAATAAGTTGGTTTTTAGAAAATGCGTAATATTTTTTCTAGTTTAGTCAGCAATGGAAAAGCAAAAATGGCAGAGCAAATACACGAACTTTTACCTATTCTTTATTTATTTTTTTTTTGCCAAGCTTTTTTTTCTATTCTCCAAAAATGAGAACCCCTCAAAATATAAAATAAAAATAAAAAAACTCGCTATTTCTTTTTCCATGGAAATTACAACTACAGATTTTTTTTTCTTTCCATCCCGCTTCCATTTGGAATGTTCCAATGGAATCTTCTATTATCAGAGCCTCCCTAGATTTCCGCTTTAGAAAAAGAAAAAGAAGGGGAAAGAGAAGACAGGCACACACATGAAGCCGTGTGGAAAAAAAAGAAAAGAAAAGTAACGAAAAGAAAAGAAGGATATATGGCTCTTTTCTTAAGATTCTTTTTTTTGTGCTCTGTATAAAATGGAGTTCATATGCGTCGGTCACATAACGTGTACGCTACAATTGGACAACAGCCAACCGCAGAGCCAACAAAAAAAAAAAGTGAACTATAGAAGGAAAAGTTTCCAGAAAAATTAAGACAAGCTGTCGCTTCCAAAAGCACAGAACGTTCTTTTTTCGCTCTTGTCACTCTTTTGCCTGGTATTTAGCAATGATATGATTCTCTGATCCGATCAACTAATCGGGCTTAATCATGCCCTCATAATCACAAAAATACAGGCAACTTGCATTATGCAACTGCGCGTTTACTTTCGACATTTAAAACGCGCAAATGCACACAAACAGAAAAAAAAAGAAAGCAACGTTTATTTGTCTCTGCTACGCTTTAAATTATATACTTTTATTTTTAACCGTTTTAATTTCCATACCTTCTTTCTACTCTTTAATTTTTTTTTTTTTCATACCAATGCGCATTATCAAGCCAGAGTGGCTCCGCCACGACGCAGACAAGAAAAAGCTTACAGCCATATTCTCGCTAGACTTTCACCCAGACGGCACGCGGCTGGCCACGGCGGGCATGGACAACAAGATCCGGCTGTGGAGCACACCCTCAATAACAAAAACAACAACAAAAACAACAGCAACGGCAACAGACACAGCAGAGCCGCGTCTTTTATCCACGCTGACAGCGCACAGCGGCGCAGTAATGTGCGTGCGATTTTCTCACAACAAAGGGCGGTATCTGGCCTCTGGCGCCGACGACATGGTGGTGCTTATCTGGGAAAAAGACTCCGAGGTATCCACGGGCAACCTGACCAATCTCTCAGGAGGCCCAGCGCCCACCGAGACCTGGCACCCGTTGCGCAGACTAACAGGCCACGAATCCGACGTATGCGACATCGCATGGTCGCCCGACAACAGATACTTGGCAACCTGCGGCCTGGACAACGTGATCTTCATCTGGGACGCTCGTACATTTGAAAGGATCAAAAAGATCACCGGCCACTCGCAGTTTGTCAAGGGCCTGGCTTTTGATCCCGCGGGCAGGTTCCTGGCCTCGCAGTCTGATGACAAGACAATGAAGATCTGGAGGACCAGCGACTGGGGCTTGCACAAGACCGTGAGTAAGCCGTTTGAGGAAAACATATTTTCTACTTATTTTCGTCGTCCGTCGTGGTCGCCAGACGGCGAGTGCATTGCTACGGCTAATGCTGCCAATGGCAAGGTACCCGTGGCCGCTATTATTGGCCGCGACTCGTGGTCTGCCGATCTCTCGTTTGTCGGCCATCGAGCTGCCATTGAGGCTGTGCGCTTCAACCCACGCGTGTTCAACGTACCCAGCCACGAAGAACACGAAGAAGAAGAAGAAGAAGAAAACAGCAGATATAAGATGGCTACGATATGCGCTGCTGGCGGCCAGGACCGCGGCATCACGGTCTGGCTGACATCGCAGCATATGCCGATTGCCGCAGCGACCAACCTGTTCTCTGGCAACCTGATGGACCTGGCCTGGTATACCATTGATTCAGATCCAGCACCGAAAGATCCACAGACTGTCGTTGCTCTGCTCGCCGCATGCTCCTACGATGGAACCGTGGCCTTGCTCGAGTTTACGCAGCAGGAACTGGGCACGCCCATTGCGATGGAGGAGCAAGAGGGAATGCTGAAAAAATACGGCTGGGTCAAGCGCACCTTGCTAGGAAAAAGGGCCCGCACAGAAGATCACAACGACGATGCTGACGATGACATTGATACCGCTGGCCATCGTCCAAAGCCGCTGGTAGAGAGCGTGGAGCAGCTCAAGCTGGAGCAGCAGGGCGCTGTTCTGAGCAGAGTGCCGCAGGAATCGCGTTTATCGCAGCTAATGGATGGCATGGCGCCGGGCGAGAACGAAGCGACCAGAGAGCTTATCAGGGAAAAGGAAGGAAAAGAGGAAAACGAGATATCTGCAGCAAGCATGGCTGGCTCTGGCTCTGGCTCTGGCTCTGGCGATACAAATGCAAATGCAAATGCAAATGCAAATTCAAATGCAAATGCAAATGCAAATGCAAATAATGCTGCTCCTGTCATGCCCACGCCTGTGCGCACAAAGGACGGCAAGAAACGAGTAGCGCCGCTGTTTGTTCGTCCGCTTGGAGGGTGCTCAGCAGGTTCCTCTACTAATACTACTACTAATACTACTGGGCAATCGAGAGGACCTGCAGTGCAACAGCAAAACGAATCAGAAGAAATGAAGCAGCCAGCGATGGCTTTCTCTTCCACTACCGTGACAGCTGCTATCGAGCACGAGCGAGTCGATGCGCCGCTGTGGATCGAGGCCCGGGTGCTGGGGACACGCCAGATGCGCAGCGCAAAGACCACCACGTCAAGCAACGCAACTAATGGAGCAAACACAGAAAATTCTGAAACTTCTGAAAAGGCACCCACTGCAACGACCACCACCGGTGGCTATGTACTGGGACCGCAGTCGCTGATCCACGCGCAGAGCATCTCAGCAGCACGCGTGCACCTGATGGTGCCCAAGATCGTGGCCCAGCTCAGCAGCACAGCGGGACGGGCAGGCGGCAAGCCACGCGCAATAGCCTATAACAATACGCAGGTATCACGGCTCGTATGCAACAAAAGCGCCGGTGCATCGTGGACCAAGCACTTTGGCCACGCAATAACGATGATATCGTCGAGCGACCGGTTCACAGCAGCGACGCTAAGCGATGGCTCGCTGCACCTGTTCGACGCCCTCTCGGGAACCCGGCTTTTTCCAGCAATCATGAACGAGGCACACCCGGCGTACCTCCAGTGCCACGACAAGTTTTGTCTTTTGCTCGACTCTGTCGGCCAACTGACTATCTGGGATCTAAATAGGATGCAGGCCACCATGGACCACGTATCCGTTGCACCGCTTCTATACTCTGCAGAGCTAAGTGCGCCCGATAGGCAGCAACAATGGGAGACTTCTGCAGATGGTGATGATTCTTTGATAGCAGCGCCAAAAAGACATCGTGCTACCGTGGCTCTGACCTCTGTTAAGCTGCTGGAAACCACTGGCGCGCCCCTGCTAGTGCTTTCCGATGGTCGATCGTTTACGTTTCATTCGCAGATGCGCTCGTGGATCAGGCTGTACGGTCCGCAGGACCACCAGCTTTCAGATCATTTTTTCCGACCGCTCAGCAGCCCACCACCACAACCGTCCTCCTCATCCAATGGCAAAACCACGCTGCTAGTCGCAAGGAACTCTGCCATGGATACGCCGATGGGTCTGATACAGGAGCAGGGCTTTTACCAGGCGCAAGCGACTTTGCATGCCAACAATAGTAAGAAGAAGCCGCCGGTACCGAGTTTTCTAGATACCACGAAGCTTTCAAGCGATGCGGCGACAAGGAAATCCGTTACCCTGGACCATATCGAGTATCTGCTTGGATCGTCTGCCACCATCGGTGCCAAAGACGACGTTGTCCGGTACCTCGATGTTTTGGCTAAGCTTTTGGCAAGAAACGGCGATATTGACCGCGTGTCCTTCTGGCTCGACTATTTGCTTGGCCCGCCATTGCTCCCCGGTCTGTCCTCCCCCGACTCTGTCGACTGTTGCGGCAGTTGGGCTTTCTCGATGGCAGGAATACCTAAGCGTCAGCTGCTGGAACGCATGCTGCCTATACTCGCGACCAACAGAAATCTGCAGACCCTTGTCACCGAGTACTCGACGACCTTGAAAAAGCTTCTAGAAAAGACAAATTAGCTTGAATAAACTATGCTTTTTCCTATAATTATAATATTAAACCTGTTTCAATTGTTGACTTCATACACATATATTACTATCCACATGTTTTCTAAGCTTATATTCTTGTTGGTGTGGGTTCCCTGGTACGGCTTCTCTTGTGCGACACATGGCTGTCGTCTTCAGATCCATGATGATGGGGCCCATGTCTAGGCGACGCATATGCAGAATGAGACGAGTACCCCATGCTGACGTTATCCAGATACGATGAAGCGCCGCTAGGACGCCTACTATGCTGCTGCTGCTGCCGCAGTGGTCTCGATCGGCCTTCAATGTCCATACTGGTCAGTGATGACGACGACGATGACTGCCGGCCATGCTTGCTGCCAGCTGCGCGTGTCATATCCATCAGCCGCATTTGCTCGCCAATCTCGATCATCGACGAGCGATCAGCCACATTATTGGGATCTGCCGCAGCTGCTGCAGCTGCAGATGATGATGATGATGCTCCCATAGGTGTCATGTTTAGTGGCAGCCGTCTCGGTGGCCTGCGCACTATATTGGGCAGAGACGTGCCTGACGATGCCGATGCATGACCATGGTCCCGGTACCGCATCATAGGATCGCTGCTGCTGATCGTGTCGCTGCCACCACGCAAGTCATGATGTGCTGCTGTTGCTGTTGCTGTTGCTGTTGCTGTCGCTGAGGATGTGTTCTCCATCTGATGATGACGGTAAAATTGCTGCTGCTGTTGCTCGTTATGTTCATAATGCCGATTATGCTGAATGTGTTGGTTATGCTGATTATGCTGATTATGCTGATTATGCCGATTGCTTTGCTGGTGTTGATCATTCCCTTGCTCTTGCCCCTGTTGCTGGAGATCTGCCGGAACGCCTATCCACCGCTCTGCATTGGCATAGAGATTGGAAAACACGTTGCGCAGGGCATCGAGCATGACAAACGACTCCGAGGCAAACGTCAAGGTGCGCCTTGTCGTGGCCTCGATATTGGCAGGTGTCATGTCCGCTGGCACACCCGCAAGGCCCTGGCGCGGCGACGCAAACGGCGAGTTGCAGCTAGACGCAACGCTGGGCGACCCCGCAGAGCTCGCAGACTGACCACCGCTACCGCTGCCATTCATCATCGACGGGTCAGCAGCGCCTAGTCTTCTAGGCAAGCCGAGAACCAATGCCCTAACCTGTCTCCTGGCCTCGCCCGGAAGCACCGACCCGGCATAGTGGCTGACCACGCCAACAGCTTTTCTCACAGCAGCGACGATTTCCTTTCTCGCTCTGCCCAGCCGCACCGCAGCCTCGTAGATGTTATGCGCCATTGGGCCCTGCTCAGAGCCATCCAACTGCCGAACAAGGTCAGAAGATGTCTCGGCAGGCATGTCGGTAAACGCGGTTCTAGCTGCCTGCTGCAGGATGCCCAGAAGCCTGCGCAGCTCCTGTATATGCTGGCTCACCAAGGCCGTAGCATAGACAACCCAGTCGAGGCAGTACTTGAGTCTGCGCAGGCTGTCCTCGCGGTATGCCAAAGCGCGCTCTCTGGCAGAGACCACCAGATCAACAACCCGCCACCGCGCGCCAGAACTGTTTTGCTGCTGGGACTGTGACTGTGCCTGTGAATTTGAATTTGAATTAGAATTTGAATTTGAATTTGAATGCGAGATTGACTGAGACTGGGGCTGAGACTGGGGCTGGGGCCGTGGTGGCAGCAGCGGCGCTATTTCCATTTGGTTTTCAGTTTCAGTTTCATTATCATTGGCCAAATACATTCTGTCCTTGCCATTGTTGTAGTCGCCTCCCATCTGTCCCTGCTGCCCATCATCACCATCATCGACGCAAGTTTGCTGCTGCTCATCATCCGCCTGGTCCTTTGTTCTCTTGCGCAGGTTATTGTTGCTTCTGCCGCTCGCTGTGTATCCCAGGTTGTCCAGCTGGCGACAAGCAAAGCTGTCGAGCTGCGCAACGTCTATCCGCTTAGCCAGAGGCTGGTACATTTTTCGGACGCCCGATTCGATAACGTTGCTGCCAACCTAAACCCAAAAAAAAATAGAATAGGAATTTAGCCAAAAGTGAAAAGAAAGAATAGCAAAACAAATTCCAAGGAAAAAAAAAAGCGGGAAAAAAAATTATATTCTTACTAGCATAGAAATAATGCCAAGTAGAATAAAGAAAAAAAAACACTTACTCTTATGATTGTGCTGGACTGTCTCGACCGGTCGTACATTCCAAGCGCAGAGTTGACCAGAGGAATCGCCTGAACCCGCTGCATAAACTGACCACCGCCTACTGCTGCTGTGGCAGAAGCATCCTCCACAGAGACTTTTCCTCCTCCAACGTCTCGCAAAGCGCCCAGGGCCTCGGCAGCCTCAACCATCGTATGATCAACCCCAACATCAGCATCATTGCTGCTGTTTTGGTGGTGGCTATTGACGAGCTGGGCAATCGATACACGTGAAGCTAATGCCGACTCACTTTCACGTGAAACCCCGCTACTTTTACTTTCCTCTTCGTCTTTTGCTAGAGACTGCTCCCCTCTGCTCATTACCTGCTGCTTTTTTTGCATTGCTGAAAAATATGGTTTGAGCCCTGACCAGGGAAAGGAGAAAAAGAAAAGCAAGGGGATTCAGCGCCTACGGTATGATTTTTTTTTTTGCAATTTCAAAATAGAAAAGAGCTGAATTAATGTTTTTTTAACTTGGAATTTGCCTTGGTGTCCCAGTTTTTTTTTTAAAAAAAAAAAAAGAGAAAGAAAAAAAGAGAGGATGAAAAAAGGAAATAAAAAATCACAAGCCTTTTAAAAAAAAACAATTAGTTCCTTTCAACATCCTATTCAAAAGGGCTTGTTTTTTTTTCTTCACAAAACTCACATAAGGCATCCCCAAACTTTTTCCTTTTTTTTTTGTTTTTGTACTTTGCTTCTTTGTTTAAAAAAAAAAAACTTTTTGCTTTGCTTCACATCATCTCAAGAGAGAATTTTGCGTATGTATGAATATCAATTAGCACATGCGCACATCAACCGCTAAGAGAACAAACTGCTTAATTTTTTATTTTGATTTTTAGAATGGCTACAGATGAAGATCTAGGTTGAGATCCAAAAGACCCAAAAGCGGCTTTTTCTCGTCTTTCTCGACATCTCTAGCCGGTGGTCGGTCAACAGGCATTGCTAAAGCGGGGATCTGGTTGCTGTTAGTGGCAACAATATTGAGCGGCGTGTTGCCGAATGAGATGATTCCGCCGTATGGGATCTGCCGACGATGCATGGGCAGATGTGGATTGGTCGAGTGGCGGAGTCCTGGTGGCAGATGAAGGCCCTGGTACAGCTGCATTCCCTCTAATGTTGTTGCTGTGGGATATGCATGCACCATCGCAGTCATAGTCAGCGCCGGTAAAAATAAAAGTCTCATTGGGGTTAAGAACAGGGAAAATTAAAAAGTAAAAAAAAAAGAAACAAACGTATGCAGGTTCTCTTTTTTTTGTTGTTTTCGGGAGAGGAGTTTTCTCGCCCCCCTTTTATGTCGAATATGTTTCTGAAAGCAAAGCACGTCTAGATAACATCTTACTTGTAAAAGCAAATATATTTATATAACGTTTCACTATAAAGAAAGAAATAAGCTACTAGTAACTTTTTGAAAACCGTTTCGGCTAAAGAAAAAAAGATTTTAATGAATTGATTTTAATAAAAACGATGCACAGAAAAATATAAATAGAAAAAAAACGTGTAGCATATAAATAAACAAAGCGTTGCCGTTTTGCTCAGCCTTGCCTCTTTTGTTTTGTTGTTTAAACTGCGCTGTGGGTGACTCAGAAATATTGTTTTTTTTTTTTTGGTCACCGCAGCCGCGACCACGCCTCGGGCACATCGGACGAGTCGGGGTCTGACGAAATCATCTCGCTCAGCGACAGATACCCACCGTCCTCGTCAATCTCATGCACCCTTGTCTGCCGGATATAGTTGCCCATGCTGTCCCTGGTCGGCGGAGGCACGGTCTTGAGCTTTCGCAGCAGCAGTGCGACGCCGTCCTGCACGTTGGCGCCCAGGCACTCGACAAAGACCCTGGTGTTTTGCGCATCGGGCACAGAAACGTCGCCCTCGATAACTGGCGGCCGCGACAGCAGCGAAAACGACTCGAAAAGCACGTCCGGCGTATCAGCCAGCCGATCGAAAAACGCACTGGCCTTGAGCACATCTTCGGGCGCAACCAGCTTGAGGAACGGGAACCGCAGCAGATCCGAGGTATCTGCATCCACGAGCCGGCTGACCGAGCCAGTGACAAACACAATCAGGGGCCCGTTCTGCCTTCTGCCGGCTTCAGTCGATGCCTCGGCCACCTCGGGGTTTTCCAGAACAAACGCAACCTTGATCTGCCGACTTGGCGCATAATACAGCGGGACCCTGTGTCCCTGCGCCGCCTCGTCTCTCCGCCTTTGCACCCCAGCCTCCGTTTCTTTTTGCCGCGTGATGTTGAGCTTCTTCATTGCGCCATCCAGCATCTGCACCTCCAGCTCATGCCTGCCCTGGAACGGCACTTCGGGGAACGCAACTGCAACCACAATCACGCAGTTGTCGCACTTGAACGTCGTGACCCGGTGCAGGACTGGCGTACCGTTGGTGTTCTTCAGGTTCATATACATCACATATGCGTTGGCTTCGTCCTCGTCGGTCTCCTCGCCATTCACCTTGCTCTCGTAGATCTGCGGATAGTCGCCGTCGTACGGGTCTGCTATAAAATCCCGCGCCCTGCCTGCCATCACCTGCGCTGGCGTGTATCCCATGGCTTGCCGACACCCAGATGATATGTAGAGCACCTGGGTGCTTTCGTCACGCGCATGGATCCCAATAAACGTTGGTCTGTGGACAGTGCTCATTCAAAACCTGTGAGTCAAGCAAGGTAATTCAAGTAAAAAATTTTTTTTTAAAAAAAAAAGAAGAAATAGTAAGCGAACAAGATATATAAAAATTAAAGAAATAATAAAAATTAGTTTCTATAACAAAGACAGAAAATGAAAAAGAAAGCACTCGAGCCAAAAGGTACACTTTCTATTTAAATGCTTTGCTCTTTTTTTAAGCGGTTGGCATTTATCCAATGTTGCATAAAGATTAAAAGAAAACAAGCTTCAAAGCCCGACCAATTTTATGTTTTTTTTTTCTCTGTTGGATGTTGTTGACATCAACAATGCTGAGCGCAAAGGGAGAGAAAGCCCAAGTGAACAATCACCAGCAGAAGCCAACAGAAAAGAACGAGCAGAGCCAGTTAATGTTTTTTTTTTGTGTCTGTATTCTGTGTGTGGTCAAATAAAGAGCGAAAAAAAACGCAACGCAACGCAATGCAATGCAATGCAAATCCCTCCGCTAAAAAAAAAATAATGAATATTTCCACTTTTTTTCCAGAGAAAACTGATTTTAAAGTTGGGGTTTTTTTGGCTGCTTTTCTGCCACAGAAAAAAAAATGTGTGTGTGGCACAACAAAATCCACTGCTTTTCTTAAGGAAATTCCGCCAAGTAAAAAAAAATCAAAAATCAAAAAAAAAACCTGTGTAAAAACATACTTTGTAAAAAAAATGTACGTATATATAAACACTTATTTTTTTTGGCACATTTTTTATGAACAAGATTATTGTTCGCTTTGCGCTTTGGCTTTGTAAATGTGTTCAATTTTATTGTCTGCTACTAGATTTTTTTTATTCATATGTTGAATGCAAATTTGTTGGTTCTTTTTTTTTTTTTTTTTTGCAAAATGTTTCAAAACACAGACCCCAATGCATACATACAAATTTTTTTTACTGAGATTTTTACTGCATCATTTTAAGAAAAATAACAAAAATTTATTTTGTGGGATAAAAAAAACTATTGCATTTTGCAATCTGATACTCAAACTGCTGTGTGTCCTGTGACGTGTTGTTCTGCAAACTATCAGTGTGAGCACAAAAAAAAAAGAAAGCCTTTGGAGAAACTCTTTTTTTTTTCCTTCTTAAGTGTGTGTGCATTGCAGAGACCGACAAGAGTGGAAAAATACATTTGCAATTACAATGTCAAAATTATTTTTACATGGTTCACTTCAAAAATATTTATGTATAACAAATATGATTTTATGTTTCCTACAAAACTTTGGGCAAAAAAAAAATTTGTTGAGGGTTTATATTTTTTTTTTGAAGTTGCTGATACATGCACATGCTCACCTTTTTTATTCTTTTGTTTACTTTCCGCCGTGCATTGTAAATCTTTTATAAAAAAAATTTTAATGACATGATAACAAACTGTGAACATCTTCCACTATATATGTCACTTGCATTGTGTATCAATTTGCATTTCAATTTCTTTTTACTAAACTTTAATAATTTAAATAAAATGAAAATAAAATAAAATAAGATACATGCTCATGTAAAGCATACATATATAGACATTTAAATGATTCATTTATATTTTATTTATATTGAGCGTGGGTAATTTTTTTTTTAAAAAAAAATATACACATTGATTAACTGCGTGTTTAGATGTTACTTTTTTTTTAAAAAAATAAAATAAAATAAAATGAAAAAGTTATCCAAAAACTCCTTTATTTTCTCAAAGAATAACTATCTAGGCAGTTGACATTTAAAAGTAAAGTAGATAACCAATAAATTTTTTACTGCGGAATACAGGTTTTTTTTTTGCTTTTCATCTGTGAATCAAAATTTTGATACGTAAATATAATATACATGTATATGTTAATGATTGTATATCAAGAAAAAAAGCCAAGAATTAGCAAGAATAGCGAGAGCTTACAACAATATCTTGTCAAAAATAGTAATTACCATTGTTATTTTTATTTTACCAAGCCACCATCTTGAAATTTGCTTACATATATAAACATGCTTTTGCCGTTTCTGTTATCTTGCCTCTTGACTTTAAGGACAAAATTGGACATTTTATCTATTTATCACTTTTATATTTAATCCATAAATCTTTTTTCTTTTTTCTTTTACAAATAATGTATAAATATCTTGCGCTGTTGATCTTTTCTCTGGCACTCTCTGCCGCAGCAAGCAACTCATTTGTCGTTTCTTCTGCTCCGCCGACTCAGCACACACATTTGCGCAGAGCCAACGAAACTCCTGAGCCACCTCCATTCCACCAGCCAATTGTCATCCCAGCATCAAACCATCTTGCTCAGCGCATTCCAAGGCATGTTCCTGATGCTGGCAACAGCGTTTTGCCAGAAAGCAATGGGATGATGGACAGACCCGCTCCAGGCGATTTCCAAGTCGAGGCTGTGGCAGACAAGGCGGCTGTCCTCCGTAAGCGCGGCTGGTATCCGCCATATAGCGGGTATTACTACGACCCCTACTCTTACGGCGGATACCCTTACTATGCCAACTACTATGGCGGATCGATCCTAAATCTCGATATGGGGCTTGGAATTCATATTTAATAACAAAGATATTGTAAAATAAAAATAATATTTAGCAGGAAAATGTATTTTTTATTAATATTATTATATAAAATAGCTATTATCTTTTTTTTTTCAAAGGCCCTTATTTCCATATCTTTAATCCAGCCATAACTGCGGCTCCAGAGTAAACAGAAAAGAACAGCAAGACCTGGCGCACACGCGAAGAGCTTTTAACCTGGACTGAGTTGAATCCTCCGATCATCAGCGTCACCAGTCCAGCGTAAATAAGCACGCCGGTGCAGATGCTCTGCAGAACGCCGTTTAGCAACAGTGCATAGGTTGAATTGGGCTCATAGATGTGTCTGATTGCCAGTCCGATAATGATTCCAGTGGGCGTAGTCATTGTAAATGCCAGCGCACTCACCCACGCCTTCCACCATCCAGGCAGCCGCTCGGGATTAGTTCTCGGCTTTAAGTATCTGGTCGGCGCAGGCCTTTTATCGTTGCCGTCGATTTCGTCTTTATTGCCCGGCAATAGACCATGAGCACCAGCATCAGCACCAGCATCAGCTGTAGCGCTGTTGACTATGTTTGGATGATTGATCATAACATAGTCTTGGAGCCTGCCGCCCAACGTCTGTTCCAGCTGAGGATTTACCTGCCAGGGCTCAGGAGTGAACGAGGTGGCCATGGACGTTAACGTGCGACGCGACTTGCTCCGTGCATACTGTTTGTCAGAAGAGCCATGCGAAAGCTCGCCTTGCTCCAAAATCATCGAGTCCTGATTATCAGAGCACGACATATAGACCCGATCAACTTGCCGATCAAAATCAACATTGCTACGAGCGCTGTTATACGCACGTCCTGTAGACTGGTCGACATTAAGCACACATGCATCATTGGTATGACTAGCAGCTGCGCGATTTTGAACACAATTGCCTTCAGCTTGCTGCTCGCTAGTGTTCGAGGCCAATGTATCCTCGCCAACTGCAGCATTGGCATTATCATCGAGCATCGCGTTGGTCGCTGCTGCCGAAGCGGCTATCTGCGCCTTGATCCAGTAGAGCTCGGCAAGAGAGGTTCCTAGAGCCAGTCCTTCAAAGAACTGGTGGAAGCAGATAGCGATAAACAGGGCAAAGAACCCGTGGTCGCTGATAGCAAGCGCCAGTCCGATCAGCACCGAGTACAGCGCTATTCCCAGCTCAAGGAGATATGTTGCCAAAGCTCTGCGCTTAACCTCTACTGGCAACCTGTACTTGGACAGATCGAACAGATTTGGGCTGCTATGGATAGCCGTAGATTCTTGATCGTTGTCGATGCCACATAAATCAGCAGATTGAGCCGCTTCTCTAGCCGGCAGCTCGTTTACTAAGTTAATACAATTTGTATCGTCTATATGATGGTTGTGGTGCTCCTGGTAATTGGCTGCAAACGGCATGGCTCTACTGTTAAACTCGCGTCTCTGCTGCCGAAGCGACATCGGGTACTCGGAGCTAGCCGCGTTGCGCTTAGAATGGCCTGATGATGCATTGATGTTGCCAGAGATAACTGAAGACTGGTATATGGACGACTGCAAGGGCAGCGGTGGGATGGGCGGCGGCGCCGATGACGCCGATGACAGCAACGAAGAGCGCTGCGATTTGGCATTTAATTGCACAGCCGATGAGCTCGAAGGAGTAGGAATAGACACGCGCTTGTGAGTCTTCGCACTGAGATACGTGGTCTGGCCCGAAGCCAACTGGGTTCTAAGCGATGCGCTAAGCGGCGGAAGACCACAGAGCACGTTGTCTGCGGATCGGTAAGGTATCGATGTGCCCCATGAGTCGTCGTTTTCAGGAACCGGATCTAGACGGCCTGTCGAATGTCCCTGACGCCCATAAAAGGACTCGCTTAAGCTTGTCTTTTGCAAAACACTGCTGGAATGCAGCGAGTGGCGTCGCGAGGCCACTGCGGCGGCTGCTGCTGCTGCTACAGAAACTGGATGACCGCCAACGTGTCTGGGGTTTTGCGAAGAAATACACGAGTCTGAAGAGTTGCTGCACTCTGCTGAGGACTGGCTGCTACAGTTCTCTGCACTGTCTGACACATATCCATTGCCACCACTGCCAGAAGATATCGACAGCGGATCAAGCAGCGAGTCGCACACGGCGGCATCCAACGTAGTGGGCGGAAGCCTTGGCATACTAAGACATCTTTTCTTGGCGCCCAGGTCCTGAGCGCTCTTGCTGGCCACCTTGGACCTTACCTTGCTACGCAGTCTTTTAGAAAACGAGTTTGGTCGAAGCGACACTGCATTGGACGACTGCGTGTGTCGAGCTGATGCAGAAGAGGACAAAGAAGAACAGGCATGGGCAAAAGCCGACGACCCATGCGACTTGCAAACTGATTTCTGGTACTTGCGCAAGAGCTCAGGAGTCGATTTGGCTTGCTTGTTGTTTCCATGCATGACGCTCAGTATACCCACTTGGTTGCTGGTGCCCAGCGGAGGCAATGGCCAGACTGGCGGGCCGTAATGCGGGAACTGAGGCTCTGAATACAAGTATCTGGATATTCTCTCGTTGTTGATTATGGCTAGATGCTGGCGCGACTGGACCACTGCTGCATAGTTGCCGTACTTTGACAAGGCGAACCCGCCTGTGTATATCGAGGCTGACTTGGCATCGATAAACCGGGAAGACCGAGACATGGTTGATGTACCGCCAAAAACATAGCGGCTGGTCTGTGTTGGCGGCTGCGACGACGTCTGGGGCAGTATCATGCGCGAGGCGTTGAATGCACGAGAGTAAGCAGGAAACAACATCTGGTCGTCATCATCGTCATCGTCATCGCAGTTATCCTCATCGCTGCTATATCCATGATTGGGCTTTAATCTGAAGCAGCGCATAAGCCGTCTCTTGAGCTTCCGACTGCCTGCATGCCCATGCTGCCTGTCGCTCGCTTTGCCCATCCATGCCTCAACAAGCCACCACTCAATGCTGTGCATAGTAAACACCGTGGTCATTGCTATAAGGCTAGCCCATGCGCCGTATCTATCTGCAAATGCTCCCAGACAGGGACTGGCTAAAGATATATTGGCTGTGGGAAACAGATGGATAAACGCTGTGGCAATTATAACACCGGCACCAAAAAACTGGCCCAGCTGGATGATAAACCCAGGCACACCAAATCCTTTGAAGACTCTTGTGGTCTGGCTGATAATCGGCAGAAACACGCCAACTGCGCTTGTCCCAATAATGATAAACAAAGACGCTATGTGCCAGTCGTTGTCCCATTCGGCACCAATGCCAGCAATATTGCACTGAATATCCAGAGCCATTAGAAATCCAATAGGTCAAATATAAGAAGAAAAAGTAATAAAATATTAACGGGAATAGAGTTGGAAAAATATTATTATAAAAGGAAAGGGAAATATAAAAAGTTTTAAGAATAACAACGATAAAATTTTTTTCTTCATTGCGTTAATAAACTGTTTATATTATACCCAAATATTGGTGTTCATAAATCCCGCTTAGAGAAGAATAAATAAAGAGAACAATAAAAAATTATTTTACTTTTTTATTACGCTATTATTTTATTTCTAAAACTAAAGGTAACAAAGAAAATGGTTTACCGGGGGTTGTGGTTGTCGTTATCTTTGAGTGAAGGAGGGAGAGAAAAAAAGCATGTTTATTTTTATTTATTTTGGTTTTAGCCACAACAAACAAGCAGCACAAAAGTGTAAAACAAAAAAATCTTTAAACATTGAGGTAAGCATTTTTTAGGACAGAAATATTATACTTGAATAATTTTTATTTTTATCAACTCTGTCAACGGGATTATATTTTTTTATGAATTTTTTGAAGTAAAAAAATAGAATAAATAATAAAAGCGGCTTTCTCAGTGTATCAATCCCCCAACTCCTCTTCCTAACCAGAACACTTTCTTGCTAATTTTGGTTCGGTTTAGTTCAGTTTCTTTTTATAAATTCAGCTGGCGTTTAGCCTCTTCTTTTTCTTATCCCCAAATGGGAAAATAAAGCAGATAAAATGCCAAACAAGACAACTGAAATAAGAATAAAACAACAAACAAACAAACGAACGAGCAAACAAACAAGCATGGAAACAACGGACTAGTACCTGGCTTGGTTTTCTTTGTCTTTGTTGCTTTATTTGGCTTTCCTTTAGTCATAACAATCAAATCAACAAATTTGGAACATAAACTTGTTAGCTCTAATCAAACAATAATATGCGGCTGTTCAAATGCAGCTGGACCGTTTAAAATAAAGCATAAAATATTTATATTTTTCAAGATGTTAGCATATATGATTAATTAAATTGGCAAAAGCAACTTAGATCCCGCCTTGCTTATAATTTAGAGCCATATTTTTTTATATCATGTCAATATGGATTATATCTCTGCATCTCCAAGCAGCAATACGTATTTTTTTACTTTAAAGCAATATATGCACTAATTTGATTTGTAAAATTACGTGTTCTTTTCTTTTCTTTTCTTTTTAAAAATATGTCAGGAGAATGCATTTATGCAACATTTAATTGTCTATTATAATGCACAAGCAGAAGAACAAGAAAGGTGCATTCAAAAAAAGGACAATAGGCTAGAGCTTATTCTATTGTAAATGCAGACATTTATTGCATTTAGCGTTGCCAGCTGTTTTTTTTTCTTTATTCGGGATATACTGGTTGAATTAAGAATCTAAAGCTGCAATTAAAAGAAAAGCCGAGTTGCTTGGTTGATTGTTCGGAATATAGAGCTTTGACTTGATTCAACCATTTTTTTTACTAATGACCAGTGGTTGTCCCTTAAATGTGCCGAATTGATTTCTTTCTTTAAATCGGTTACCAGCAATAATGCTTAAATTTGGTATGGGGGAAAAGAGGGATGTTGAATACATGGAAAAATAAACAAAAATTCATTTTTTATTTTCTAATTTTTATAATACCACTTTGAGTTGTGGCCAGTTTTCCATTTAGCAAAAACATCTACAGTTTTCTCAGCATTGCCAGCCTCGTTAACCACGGTGTTGCGCAAAAAGATAACGTCTTCTTTCGACTTGGGATCAAACCCGCAGAGGACAAGCTTGGCCATCAGAACCTTGTACTTTTCGCAAAAGTCGCCTCCACACCCGCAGGGCTCTTTGCGATCGTGCACGAGAAACCAGCATGCTGGCGGAACTTCCAGATGACAGTGTGTATGATGTAAAGGTAGGCACTCGCAAGCCATGAGAATAGCAATTGAAACAAAAAATAAAGAATCAAGTACAAGCAAACAATTAAATAAAGATGAATAAAGTGGAATATAAAGGAATGAAGAAAAAAAAAGATATAGTATGTTCCTTTTTTTTTTCCTCCATGTTGGTCGTTAAAAAATAGGTAGGCATACAGAGAGATTTTCCCAAAAGTAAAAACCCTCACATCTCAGCACTATACATATGATATCGCCTTGATTTTTTTCCTTTTGAACAGTTTCATTTTGCATACCCTAATGAAGCTTTTCAAATCTTTATGACATCTTTAGCCCAAGTACATACGTGTCTTAGGGTCTCCTGATGCTTTTGGATAATACTTTTGCAAGGCGTATCACCCGATTACAATATATAAAAAAATAGAGGGGAGGAGGGGAACAATCTTAGTAAAAAAAAAAAAAGGTGCACTACCTAACAAAAAAAAAAACATAAACTCCCACCCGAAATCCACTATAGATGAAAATCTCCCTCTTTTTATTTTAAAAACCTTGTCAAACAGCTTGTTTTTTTTTCATTAGGTCATTCATACACACCACTACTCTCTTTCATCTCTCTCTTTTTTTTTACTTTTAAAGGGTTTTTTTATCTCTGTACTTTTTTTTTATCATTACTAAAAACTATCAATACATTTATAAGCACAATGCTTTACACTTGCGTCGAAGGCCGTATATTCCAGATTGAGCCTGTGTTTACAGTGGAAAAATGCGTTGAAAAGGAAGTCGTGAAGGTGGTCGAGAAGGAGGTCGAGAGGATTGTTGAGAAGAAGGTCGAGGTCATCAAGGAGGTTTGCTGCTGCAAGGACAAGTGTCACCACCACCACCAGGTCGTCTGCTGCACTCCTTGCGGCTGCAACTCTGGCTGCGGCGGCGGCTGCAATATGAAGATTGAGCCCAAGGAAGCCGAGATTAAGATTAACGTCAAGGTCGAGGAGAAGTGCTAACAAAAAAGAAATTGTTTCTCCAATCACTCTGGCACAAGCAGAGCTCCAAAGCTCTAGGACATGGCCATTTACTCTTTTATTCTTCAAATCAATGTTTTTTTATGTGTTTACAAAATAAAACGTCTTGCTGACAAAGGCAAAGCTTATTATTTGATGTATATATGGTTGTTTTATAGACTATCACATGTTAAAGAAAAAAGCAGTTAAAAGATAAAACAAATCGGACACATACATACATACATACATACATACATACATACATATACACATAAATATATATGTACATGGTGTGCCATCGATCGCTGGCTTTTTGGCAGCAATCACATATAAATTTTTTTTTCCCGTTTAGTCCTCAAGGAAGAAATAGTTGCCCTCGGCCTTTTGCTCCTTGTCCTTGACCGAGTCCAGCTTGTTGATGCGAGGACGGTAGTTGGTTGGGTCACGGCGGAAAGTGATGTTAAGCGACTGCAGGAACTTGTTCATTCCTGACAGCAGCGACTGCGGCGAGTTTGCCGTGGCCGTGATCGATGGCGTGCCCTCCATGACAATGACGCTGTCAGCCAGGTACGTGGCCATGATAAAGTCGTGCTCGACGACAAAAGCAGTCTTCTTGTGGTGCAGGATAAAGCGCTTGATGACCTTGGATGCAATGATACGCTGCTCAGAGTCCAGATAAGCAGAGGGCTCGTCAATAAGGTAGACGTCGGCCGGCGTGCCCAGCGCGAGAACCAGGGCCACGCGCTGCAGCTCACCACCAGAGAGATTCTTGACCTCTTGGTCGATAATGTCCTCGATGTTCATCGGCTTGACCACATCGGTCTGGAACTGCGCGTTCATAAATGTGTTCTGGATCTTCTTCAAAAGCAGCATGCGCACAGTGCCAGCAAACTTGGGCGAGATCTTCTGCGGCTTGTGCGACATGTGCAGCTGAGGGATCTCCTCGCCGTTGTCAGGGGCCAGCGAGCCAGCAAGCATGCGGATCAGCGTGGTCTTGCCTGTGCCGTTCTCGCCAAGCAAAACGACGCACTGCGAGTCGGTAAACGAGCCCTCCTCGACGGTCAGCTTGAAGTTGCCCAGAGTCTTCTCCATACGCGGGTACTTGTAGTCGTGGTGGCGCTTGACCTCCTCCTCGGTGAGCTGCTCGGCCATGCGGAAGGACAGCGACTCGTCGCGGAAACGCATGTTCTCAGTCGGGATGTGGCCATCAAGGAAGATATTGATGCCCTCGCGCACAGAGTACGGCATGGTGACCACGCCATACACAGACGGCGTTCCATACAGCATGCAGATGTAGTCCGATAGATAGTCCAGCACCGACAGATCGTGCTCGACGCAGACTACGTAGTTTGTCGACGACAGCAT
The DNA here is from genome assembly GCA_027478445.1 of Coemansia asiatica. Classification (NCBI taxonomy): domain Eukaryota; kingdom Fungi; phylum Kickxellomycota; class Kickxellomycetes; order Kickxellales; family Kickxellaceae; genus Coemansia; species Coemansia asiatica. Next base: position 36,682 of record JANBOH010000074.1, read on the forward strand.
GCTGCGGATCACGCGAGCTGCGTTGAGACGCTGCTTAACATCGAGGTACGATGAGGGCTCGTCATACATGTACACATCAGCGCGCTGCACACAGGTGATAGCGATGGCAAATCTCTGCAGCTCGCCGCCAGACAGCTGCGGCACCTCGCGGGTCAGAATGTTGGTTAAATCCAGCTCCTTGATAAGATAGCCCAGGTTGTCCATGTCGCACTTTTTGTGCAGCAGGCTCTCGACCGTGTCCTTGACGACTCTGGCAAGCTGGTCGACCCACTGAGGCTTGGTGATCGTGTGCAGGTCGTCCTCCAAAACCTTTGTAAAGTAGTTCTGAAGCTCCGAGCCGCGGAAGTACTTTATAATGTCCTCCCAGTCGGGCGGCGACGCATAGTTGCCCAGATTGGGCTTGAGCTTGCCGCTAAGAATCTTCAGCGCTGTCGACTTGCCCGTACCGTTGGCGCCCACCAGGCCAAGCACGTTGCCGGGTCTGGGCATAGGCAGTCGGTGAAGCTTAAATGTATTTGCGCCGTACCGATGCGTAGTCTCCTTGTCCAGGTTTGCCGGGATGTTGATAATAGTGATGGCTCCAAAGGGGCATCTCTTTACGCACATACCGCAGCCAATGCACAGCTCCTCGCTGATTGACGATATCTTCGATGTTGGCCAGACGTCAATGCACATCTTGCCCATCTTGTTGACCGGACACACCTTCTTGCATTCCTGCCGACACTTCTTCGGCTTGCACTTGTCGGCGCTGACGATGGCGATACGAGATTTCTTGTCAGACATTTGTCAATGTATAAATGGATTTAAATAAGAAAAAATAATTACCAATTGAAAAACGAAGGGGAGCGAAGGAGGGTAGGAAAGTTAATAAAATTGTAGTAAATTATTAAATCGTGTCCAATATTAATTTTTTTTTTTTTTTTGAGCTCTGCTTTACACAAAGAAGACTGAATTTAATTTCAAAGTCACTCTTTAAAGCGTAAAAGAGCATATAAATTAGGCTTGGGCTTTATGTACGATTTTTTTTTTACAAGCATTAAATGAGAAAAAAAAAATTTTACTACTATATATCTGTAGTGGACCAATCAAAAGCGAAGAGATTAGATGTAAGGATCATTGTAATCAAATCAAATCAAATCAGAACATAACATAAAAGCAACTCAAAAAATACCCTGAAAAAAGATCTGTTTCGTAAGTGTAAAAAAGTTAATGGTAAAAATAACTTTGTTATTTACTCTGAAGAAAAGCAAAGATAATAAAGAGTTCATGGCTAAATGACTCTTCTGTATTTCAAATTTACTCGGGCCATATTCTTTATATCAGCCACTTATATATGTTCCCAGAAGTGTTCTTAAATCGACAGGTTTTAATATACTAATATATATTTTTATCATAATAGCACTCAAAGCATTCAATATATTGTCCAAGTTTGGCTTTGTTTTTTTTTTGGCGTGTCATACATTGAAACAGGTATTTTGAATAACGTATCCTTTAAGCCTCATGTTACTACTTGGCAAAAGATTTAATCCAGTTTCATTATTTACAAAACTTTTACTAAAATTACAACCGTTTAAAGCTTTTTTGATTACATTATTAAATGCCTTATACCTATTACCAAGATACTTTAAACAAATTGAAACACTTATTTTGGCACCAAAGTAATTATTTTTTTTTCTACAAAATAAAATTAAAAAAAAAAGTAAAATATAATTTTCTATTGTTATGATAAAAATGTAACTTGTAATGTTGCGTGTGGGCCAGTGAATAGCACTTGACGGATAAGATAAGAACGTACAAATACTAGGAGTAACGAGTATGTTGTAAATAAAGAGTTTATTAGAAATCTGAGGTTTCTGCTCCTCGTCGGGGCGCAGAATCTCAGTTTTAATAGTAAAATTTGGTAGAGAAACGTAAGAGTGTAAAATATAAATTAATAGGTTGGTGTCAACATATACAATTATTCAATGTCTTGACCCATTGCAATTGCAAATGGTGTTCAAAATCAAAACAATTCATGATTGCAAACTTGATTTCTCAACGGCGCAAACAGGTTCTAATCCGTCTGATCATTGCTACGCCGTTCTTGCCTTTGTGATGCCCTTGGTGTCATCCTACAAAGGGCTCGGATCGGCGGACACTGCGTCGGCCGACTGCAACAGTAAAAAGCTTTTTAGATCCGCGACATTAGTCTTCACGACGCCAAAAAAAAAGTAGAAAGCAAAAAATATAAAAATAACCCCAAAATTTATTGCAATTTTAATAATAAAATTTAAAATAACGAATATCCATTTCGAATGAAGCATCCGAAAAAAATACCTTTCACAAGTTAATTTTCAAACTATTTCATAAAAAGTCAATGGTTTTTCTTTGCTAAAGGTCGTTGCCCAATTTTTTTTTTTGGCAACTGCGCTATACATTTGGCATTTAGTATATTCTGTGGCTCTTTTGTTACTGCTGCTTTTAATGTGATGACTATATCGTTTTGTGAATTAACGCTGTTATTAAAAGATTAGGAAATTAAGTATTTAATCAAGTTGCTGAAATCGATCTTTGAGTACAGGTGCGGAAATGCAAATAGGAAACAAATAAACATGCATCTCGAGCTCCGAGTTTTTCTTTTTTGTAATTTCCTGTATTGCTTCAAGGTACAACAATAGAAATCGCACATGATAAATGACAACCACTTTCTCCATTTTCTTCATTATATGCACAACATTAGAAAATTATACAAAAAGTTTGGTCAACAAGGAAAACACCATTTTACATTTCATCTAATTTTAAATAAAAAAAAGTTAAATATACTCTTGGGGGTTTCATACTTGATTTCTATTTTAGTTGATGTAAAAAAACGGAAATCTGTACATTAAAGAAATAGAATACCATTTAATTAAACTCACCAGACTTTCACATGAGCATATAAAAGCTCAAATAGCGAAATAAACGAAACAGAATAAAAAAGGTGGCAAGTACTTGGGGGATCTTGGATGAATGGATGAATGTGGCCTGGATTCAAGGAACTTGCAAAAAAAAAACACCACATACCAGAAGAATGGCGTGAGAAATGCCGCAGCCAGAATAACATAAGCAAAAAAGTGAGAACAAAGAGCAAGCATACAAAAATAGAGAAATAAAGAATAATGCGATTATTTTATGTTTTAACTTTTCCGAAAATATACAAAATATAGACAGCTGAATATCTTATTGTAAAAAAATAAAATTCTGTTGCATTCAGTCAATACAACAACAAAAAATTAAATTTTATTCTATAAACGCAAGTGTCATGCCACCCACGTCTGTCTATTTTTTAAATATGTTTATTTGAGCTCAACTTTTCACAAGAACAGACAAACAAACAAAAGAATAAGAATAAAACAAAATCGTATGTAATTCTTATTGTTCCTCTTTTTTTTTGTATTTTGCTTATAAACATTTTCTGCATCTAAATAAATAAGGCGACAAGAAAGAAAGAAATAAAGTATTTGTATTGTCATTTATGCATCTAGATAAGAGTTGCATTTTGTTTAAAGCAAATATCTATTACGACATAGAAAGCAATACAACAAAACAAGATAGAGAATATGAATAGTGTAAAAATAATTTTTAATGCAAGTACACTTTTTTTTTGACTCGGGCTGGGAAGAAATGTGACAAACAAGCTTTTTTATATTATAAAAGATTTAGAGTTATGTAGATCCCATTCAGCCACATGTATAAAAGAAAAGGACGAGATCTGAACAACATAATTTTTTCTTTTCTATCCTCAACTTCAAGAACAAAAACATTAGCCACTATAAATGATACAAATCTGACACCTCTTTTTCTTCTCTAAATTTTTATCATCTTTTTTCTTCTATTTTAATCTATAAATATTATTCACGCTTTATTTTATAAATTTATTTATACAACAGGTCTATTAATCGAATAAAGAGGAAAAAATGTCTATGCCACCAGCACCCATTATCAAGCCCGTTCCCGACGATGGCCGCGTATCTCCGCTGACCCTTTAGTTTATTTTTTATACTTAGATTGGTTTACCTTATATTTTTCATCGAACTGTACTAATATGTAAGCATTTTATATAAATATTTCTTTAAAATATTATGTAGATGAAATTATAGATGCTGAATGATTGATTGACTTCAGCTTTAGCTCTGTATTTTATAACCAATATTAAAATATTGTTCATATTTGATTGCTCTTGGTTTTGTGAAACTGTTGTTTTTTTAGACCCTACTCCTGCGTGTAACTGTTATGCGGTGGTGACGTGGGAGAAGGATATTTTATTTTGTAAAGAAAAAAAGGCGAAAAAGAGCATCCCAAAAAGGGACAAAGATTAAAGTGGACCTAGCCAATCATCATTGTTGGCAGTGGTTTTTCACACGAACAGCATTTACAAAGCATATTTCTTTTTTTTTTCCTTAACTTTTTTACACTTTTCTTTATCTATTTTATTATATACTTAAGATTTATCAACCAACTTGCTTCTGCTTATCTATCCAAACTGTTTTCTGTTCTGTCCTATTTTAGACCTAGGATGTCTCGATACTGGCAGTCTGTGGCAGTTGTCATAGCATTTCTCGCAGCATCGGCTTTAAGAGCAAACGGTTGGCCATTGAGCCCGCGAAACAGCGCATCCACAACAAGCATGCTTATTAGCAAAAGCAGCAGTGCAAGCGAGGGAGAAGAAGCGCCGATACCTCCGGATTCAGCAGGCTTTTACCCGCGACTGGTATTCTGCGCAATCCTGGTACTAGCAGGCGGGCTTCTTGCCGGACTGACACTAGGCCTAATGTCTTTGGACGAAACCAATCTGCATATTCTAGCGACATCCGGAACGCCCTTGCAGCAGAAATACGCCAAGCGCATCCAGCCAATCCGCAAAAACGGACACTGGCTTCTGGTGACTTTGCTTCTGGGCAACACGGTTATCAACGAGACACTGCCAATCGTGATGGACTCGATATTAGGCGGCGGCGTCATGGCTATCCTTGTGTCGACGGCATCGATTGTCGTTTTTGGCGAGATCCTGCCCCAGTCGCTGTGTGCACGGTACGGACTGGCGATTGGCGCGTTCTTCGCGTACCCTGTGCGCATCCTACAGTACGTACTGTCGCCCTTGGGGTATCCTATTGCGCTTTTTCTGGACTACGTTCTGGGGCCAGATCACGGGGTGATATACAAGAAGGCTGAGCTGAAGGAGCTGGTTTCGCTGAGCGACACGGCGCACGGAGGAACCTTGTCTGCCGACGAGGTCACTATTATCCGGGGCGCGTTGGAGCTGGGCGAGAAGCTTGTGGTAGAGGTGATGACTGAGATGAAAAATGTCTACATGGTGGACATTGACGCGCGGCTTGACAGGCAGCTTTTGACCGAGATGCTTCGGCAGGGTCACAGCCGCGTGCCCGTGTACGAGGGCAGCAAGGCCAATGTGGTCGGCGTGCTCTTGGTAAAGTCGCTTATTTTGCTGGACCCCGACGACGAGGTGCCCGTGCGCGATGTAAGGATAGCAGATATACCGCTGGTGACACCTGATATCTCTTTGTACGATATTCTCAATGCGTTCCAGGAGGGCGGCAGCCATATGGCAGTGGTCGTGGGGCCGAAGAACAGCTCGGCAGCAATCAATGCAATCAAGAGCCCAAGCACATTCAAGGGGAGTCGGCTTGAAACGACACCGCTTCTCGTTGAAGAGGAAGCATCTGAGGGTCCGTCGCTGGCAGCAACACGAGTGGTGACGCCGTCGCCGCTTCCCCTGGTGCGCAAATTGTCAGGGTACATCAAGGGCACGCACAAGGTGTTTGGCGAGATATCTGAAGAGACCGTGCGTGGGTTTGTGCCTATTGGGATTATCACGCTGGAGGATGTGATCGAGGAGCTTATCCAGGAGGAGATCATCGATGAGACCGATGTGTTTGTTGATATGCGGCAGAAGATCAAGGTTATGCGGGCTGTCAAGCTTGTGCAGAACCTGGCCACTGGTGTGGCTGCTTCTCCTTCGGCAAAGGGGGCTGCGGTGTATCGGTCAGTACCGGTGCCTGTAACGGTGCCATCGCCGGAGCAGCAGCAGCAGCAGCAGCAGGGTTCGAAGAAGCGCGGCAATGCATTCAGCAGCCGACGCAGAAACGAGTAGTGATAAAAAAAATAGTGAGAATACGTAGTTTAAGAAAGGATTTGAATAAAGAAATTTAATTAGCGGAACAATAGACGCGTGTATCACGGTCTTCTCAAGCAGATAGCAAGCAGATGCGTGAGCAGCTGAATAGACATTAAAATGAAAACGATAATTTACAATTCAAACGCACAAGACAATCGAAAGAGAAGAGGGTGGAGAGGACATGTTGCAAGGCATGTGGTATAAAACATTGTCTTTTCAAGTAGTATTGAAATATAATGTGTAAAATTGAAGATTTTTCTCTTTCTTTTACCCAGCGGAATGAAATGCACCATTGTTTTCAAGAAAAAAAAGAATACTTGGTTACTTTTGGTTTTTTTTTTTTACTCACGGTCATTTCTTGTTTTTTTTTTTTTCTTCAGCAATCCAGAGTAGAAAATAAAAGTGCTTGTGTGTTTGTTATCCAAACATACATATAGATTTTCATTTGCAAATCATTAATAATCCTTTGGCAAAATAAAGGACAAATAAGAACGAATATGCGTATTAAAGTGAACAAGGCATATACGTACATGTATGTGTGTAAACACACACACACACACATGTAATGTAGGATGCAGCAAAGGAATGACTTGTGTCCAAACAGCAAAAAAAAAAAAGATTTGAAGAAAATAGACAATGTCAAGATAAAAAAAATTGAAAAAATTCGCGCGTTCCGTTGCATTCAATACACCCACCCCCTTTTTTCTACATCCATTTTAGTTATCTGAATGCCATGTTAGCTGTCCCAGAATCTTGTAGGGACAGCCTAAAAAATAAAGAAGGAAAGCGATTGATCATCTGCGAGCGCTCAGACAACTATAAGGACCCTTTGACAACGATCGGTTCAGGTGCGTGGGAATATAAGAGCCTGGTATAAAAAAACGCACCGACCTGCTTTGGCTCAGAACATCATGGCTTGCGAAAATCCCGATAAGCTAAAAAAAACAGGAAGAGGGTGCCTGCAAGGTTTTTTTTATTTGGGGGAGGCCAAAACGCAAAAACAGCTGAAAAACAAAAAAAAATTTTGGCTGTCGTCGTGTCCACATGACATGCCCAAGCAGCACAAAAAAAAATAAGTACCCAACAAGCCGTTGCTTTGTCGGTGCTTTGTGCTTGACAAAAAAAAAACAGTAGAGCAACCGAACAGTGGAAAAAAAGAAATAAAAAAGTGGCCTTCTCTTTTTTTTTGTACTAATAAAGCTTTAATTGGCCCACTTTCTTTCGACTCTCCCTTTTCCCTTTTCTCTCCTTTTTTCCCCTTTTGCGTTTTTTTAACTTGGCTCAGGACCCCTCCTTACATACCCACAAAAAGATTATTATCATCACCAGCTTTTTCTTTTCCTTTTGCTGACCACGCCTCCCGTCGCCTTACTCGTTATTTATTCTTGACCATATCTTCCTTGTTCTGATAAAAACGCAATTGACGTTTTCCTTTCTATTTCTATTTCTTATACAGCAGAAGAGTAAATTAAAAGATATAATGACTACGACAACTACTACGACAACTACAGCAACCACAGCAGCTATTCGCCAGCCATTGCAGCACCATGCGCTCTGTCTGTTCTCGCCAACCTCAGACATCCCTGTTGCTACCCAACCAGCTGCAGTGGTTCGCAGCGGCACGCCAGCGCTATCAACCAATCCCAGCTCAATCGGCTCAACCAATTCTTCTGGCTCTTTGCAGCGTGAGACCAGCGGAGCCACTGAGCATCCCGACGACTCGTGGCCCATGGCAGTCGAGGCTTTGGCACAGCGTCTGTGGGACTGTGGCAGAGACGCGCTGGGCGGTGGCAGGCCACAGCACCAGCAAGAGCAGCAGCAGCAGCAGCAACAGCATCCTAAGCCGCTGTCAGCAGCAACAACCGCCTCATCACAGCTGGACTTTGACGCAGCCCCACATACGCCCACCACAGCAACCACGGCCGAAAACAATGACAGTGGAGACGAAGATGTTCCAGAAGACCTGCTTTGCGACGGACCCTATGTGTGCATAGAAAACTGGTCGCACACAACAAACAGCGACAAGCACAAACCAGCTGTTGCTCAGATGCCGCTTTGGCCGACAAAGGACAATAGTGGCCAATGGCCACAGCCAACGCTTATTGCAGAATCTCCGGGGAGGCCAAATGACCAATCCAGTGACTTTTCTCAAAGACAACAGAAACACAGGCCAAGTCATGATATACAGTTGCCGCAGAAAAAACAGCACAAACACTACTACCAGCGGCCCATGGACAACCCGTTCAAGACAATGCTGAAGCAACCCAGCGTATCCATCCACCAGCAAAAGCCCGCGTATATCCTGACGCCGTATAAATCCATGCCGCCAACGCACGGCCTCCAGCAATGCAATGGGGCCTGTGTGCATTGCAAGCAGGGGAATTTCCTGGAATTCTGTTTTGTCAGCGACCGCTGCGTCTGTTCCTGTCATAAGGTCTGTCCCTGTAAACCCTGCCTGGATATCCGCGACCAGAGGAAACACGCTAGATCTGCGGCTCTGGATATTTCCTTTATTAATGCTGGTGGTGATGGTGCGAATAACGGTAATAAGCGTTCGGCTGAGTTTTTTTCGAGCCATGCGGACTCGCCTCCAAAGGTCACTAAGATCTGGAACGACGATTCTCAGCATGGCTTGTGCTTCATGGCTTCCTGAATCCGTTGTTTGCATATTCGGGAATTATGTAAATGATTTTATTTTTATTTTTTGTTTCATTTTTGTATCTCCAATGTATATATACATCATATTTATATGTATTGTAGGGCGAAGAAATAAAAGATAGGACATGTATGGCGTTTGCATCTGAATCCCGTAGCCACTCTACATTGGATATAAATGAAAAATAATAGAAGATAGAATTGATTTAAACACTTCGTAATACAGAAAATTTTTTTCATTTCAGAAAAATTATATTCATTGTCAAGCTGGTATAAAAAGAAAAAAAAAGAAAGACAATTTTTATATTTCTTGTTTTTCGGATTCAACAAGTGTTTTTTTTTTCTTCTTCAATCATACATTTTTTATTAGTAGTATAATCATGGCTCTGACAACCAGGCTTTTTCTGCTGACTGCTGCTTCTGCAGTCATTTCTTCTATTTTTATGAGCACTGTTTCCGCCTCTGAGCAAGAAAACAAGGTCCGCTATGGATACGATTATGGAAATGGGTACTATGGCGGATACGGTAATGGCTATGGCGATGGCTACAACAACGGCTACGGCTACGGCAACGGATATGGAAATGACTATACCAAGCCCAAGCCAAGCGGAGGTAATCATTAGGGATTTGACATAGATATATTCATAAATAAATATACGCTATATTATATTAAATGTTTTTTTGTTTGTTTTGCTTTCAAAGCTAACACTACCCTATTAATTTCATTTTACATTTTACATTTTACATTTTACATTTTTCATCTTTTTAGACTGTGTTATGTATGAGGTCAAGCGCGGCGACTACTGCTACAAAATCGCATCGGAAAACAACATCCCATATGACCAGTTTCTAGCACAAAACCCAGGCATCGACTGCACCCGGCTGCATGTCGGACAAAGCGTCTGCCTGTTCCCCTACACTCTGCCTGGCTGGGCATTCGGTGGAAACAAGGATGCAGAGGTTTCGTGCAAACTCTATGTGGTCAAGGAAGGCGACCTGTGCTCACAGATTGCCATTGACCATGATATGTCGATGCAGAAACTTATTTTGATTAACAAGGGCTTGCCTTCGTGGAATGGATGCAAAAACCTATATGCTGGTCAGCATATCTGTGTAGAGTAAATCAGAAGAAAAAAATTTTTTTTGTCGTTTTGTGTGGTCGCAATTTGGTTATTTTAGATTTTTAATTTGTTTCTATATCTTATTTTTTTATTTCAATTAAAATATATAATGCTGGATAATATGTCGTGGCTTGCTTCTTTTATGGCAATTGTTGTACTAATGAGGCTTTTCCTTTTTTTTTTTCTTATCTATTAATCGCATTCTTTTAACTGTTATACATGCTTAAAAAATATTAATAAAAAAAAAGGCAAGAACGAAGAGTTGGAACAAAAAAATTTATTCATATTTTTTTCAATATCTTTTTTTCTTAATAAATAAATCATGTTTGGTACGTACTTTGTCATGCTAAAATCAGCTATCGAGTACCTTGTTCGCGGACAGCGGCTGCCATCGTGGGACCTCAAGATGCAGGTCCTCTGCGACTGCATCCGGCATACCTCAATGGAGACATACACCCTGGAGACCACCGACGAGGACATCCCGAGTCTGGATTTTCGCAAGATCCAGGAGCGCATGCGTGCCAGAGACATCCCTCCAAGCACCGTGCCCCAGGAACTCGGAGCAAGCAAACAGCACATTTTCAGAGTCGAAAAAATACCACTAACATCCGAGGATATCCGGGGAATCGGCGGAGTCACCGAGGAGCCGCTTTTAATGCTGATTTCCCAAGACAACCCAAAACGCACCCTGGATTACGAGGTGCTGGCAACCTGGGATACCTGCAACCAGCACCAGATGGATACCGAGAGGGCGCTAGAACCCCTGCCATTGAGCGATGACGAGAAAATAATGCTGTGTCTGCATGGCGGCGCCTACACCATGGGCAGCTCGCAGTCGCACCGATCGACGCTCATCCGCGTATGCGAAACAACTCATCTGCGTGCGTTTATACTAAACTACCGGCTATCGCCTCAGCACCCGTTTCCCAGCCAGCTGCACGACGCCCTCCTGTTCCACACGTTTTTGGTATCACAGGGATTCCAGCCCGAAAACATCATCCTGGTAGGAGACAGCGCCGGAGGACACCTAGCGATCGATCTCATTTTGCTGCTCCGTCATATGCAAATATTGCTGCCCAAAGCGCTGGTGCTTATTTCGCCGCTAGTCGGACTGGATCTTAGGGGCGATAGTTTGCAGAAAAACACTCCGTTTGACTACTTGTACCCATATCCCATGGAATCGCCGACATCTCCCATGAGACTGTTCTATAAGCCCGGTCAGAGATACTCGGACGAGTATATAAGAGAAATCAACGAGGACCCGATACTCAGTCCCAGCAATGCATCGCTAAAAGGGTTTCCGCCAACTTTGATTCAAAGCGGAGCCAAAGAAGTGCTTATTGACCATATCTGCTTGTTTTATGAGAAACTGGTACAGGATAACAAGGAAAGTAAGAATCTAATGGTTAACCAGATATACGACGATATGGTGCATGTTTTTCATAGGTTTTTCTTTAGACCTGAAAGCAAGCAGGCCTTTGACGCGATAGCAGAGTTTATTGAAAATAAAAATTGATTGGAAATAATAAAAAAAAACTTTTTTTTTTAGTTTAAAAAACATTATCTCATCAAGATACACACAGTTTGTTTTATCCTAATACAGCAGACCACCATTTTTTGACTCTGCTGGAATTATCGCCGCTGTTGCTGGTGCTAGGAGTTGTAGTAGTAGTAGTAGTAGTAATAGCAGTAGCTAGAGTGGTGCTAGTGGGGTTTCCACGGCTGGATACACAATCCTCGCCAGTAGCAGCAGCAGCAGCAGCAGCAGCGTGGCCCAAAGAGGCAACCGATGCGCTCTCAGTACCCGCAGAAGCAGCACTTAAACTGGCATTGCCGGCAACATCCTTTGTCAAAATTACAGCACTAGGAGGTTTGGCAGTCAAGGAAAACGAGCCGGCACAATATCCATCTACAGCCACCGACAAACTAGCCGATGGAGGAGGCACCATGGATCTGGACGCGCCGAGCTGCCACAAAAGACTCTTCCTCTTCGTCCTTCTCACGCCATCCTCATTTCTCCCCGCACCACCACCGCCACCACTCGCCTTGCTCTTCAAACCGCTCGGGATGTGCTCGCCAAGCGCCGCCAGCGGCACCACATCGGTGGAATCATCAGATTCAGGCAGCGGCTCGGCCTGCAAAAACGCATTGCGCGACATACGCAAGCTGAGCGAACGGCGAGCCGCCATGGTCAGCTCGTCGGAATCGGGCACGGGCGGCTCCTCGAAAAAGCCCAGCCCGTGGGTTGGCGGGGTTCTTGATGACGGGGACAGGGGGAATGGGCGGGTCTCCAGAGGCACCTTGACGAGCTCCCAGGGACTCCCGCCGCTGTTGGCTGCATTGCTGTTGGTCGAGCGTGAGCTGGCGCTGATGGATCCCTGCGGCGAGCGGTACCTGCCGTCGTCGCTTGGACGGCTGCCGATGGACGATGAGTTGTCCTCGGAAGCCCAGATGTTGCTGGCGTCGGGAGAGCCTGCAGATGAGGATGAAGCGGATGCAGGTGCTGCGTGGAACGGCAGCGGTGGCGGTGCCCAGAACGCTGGCGCCCATCTCCTGCCCGCCGAGTCACCAGCATCAGCAACATCGGAGGAAATATTGGGCGAAGAAGCGACATTGGGTGGCGATGCAGCGCCAGCTTCATGATCGCCGCCGCTGCTACCACGACGTCCCGCCCTGACGCCCAGCCCCAGCCCCAGTGACGTGTCTGACGTGCTTGACGTGTTTGACTGTGTGCTCAGCCGTCTAATCGTATTCCCCGCAGGCCTCTGCTGGGGCATCGACGACACCCGCACGCCTGCATCAGCATCCCTGGGCACTTTCAAAGTGCCGTTAAGCGCATCCAGCGTCTGCTGTCTGATCTCAGCAACAGTCAGCGACGGCCGACTAGCACGTTCCTCGTCCTCGCCACTAACATCGATGACGTCCTCCAGCACCCCGCTTCTCCCCAACACACCCGCTGCGTTCCCACCACCACCACCACCTCCTCCTCCTCGCATCTGCTGCCCCAGGCTTGCGTCTTCCAGACCCAGGCGATTCAGATACCTGGACACCTCAGCAGACGACTGCGTCATCACCCGGCGTCTCTGCGCCCTACCAGCTGCTTTGCCCTCCTCCTCATCGTCCTCATTTTCCCCAGCCGTATTGGTGTCAGCGGGTACACAATTACCATCGGAGCTGCTGCTGTCGAATAGCCGCGAGAGCCACGACCGCCGCCTAGCTACCTGCATGGACTGCGGACGCGACGGCGCCGAGGTAGACCGCCGCGGCTGTGGAGTAAAGCTCAGACGATTGGCAATCCTTGACCGCCGGCTCATACCCCCGCCGCTATTATTGCTGGCAACTCGAGCGGATCCCTCGGTGCTGCTACTGGCATCTCCTAGCCCAAGTCCCGCAGGATACCGTCCCATGCCAGACGAACACGACGAGGTGGCAGCTGATGAGCCGATAGAGTCGGAGGATAATTGGCGTCGAGCTGACCGCTGCTTTTGCTGCTGCCTTTGCTGTTGCTGCTGCCTTGCGTCCCTGGCACGCGAGTCGGTAAAGCCCGAGGATGCCAGAAGGGGACAGGAGAAGGCCAGGGATTCGGTTGGCTCCGAGTTGATGCGCTTGGGGATAGCCACTGTGGACTGCGGTTTACAAACTGAATCGGCCCCTGACTCCAAATGTTTGTTGTTGTTGTTGTTGCTGCTGCCAAGTGACACGCTGCGCCGTCCCTGGCGTCTCCCGTCGCTATTCGTCTCGTCGTTCTCCGAGTCAGACGCCGCCGCGACAGCTTGTGACTGAGGCTGAGACTGGGACTGCGAGCCGAAGCCAGAGAGCCTCAGGGCAGAGAAAAACCTGCTTCTGCGTTTCTGGTCCACAGGAGACGACAAAGAACCAGCAGCGCTACCAGATACCCGCTTGCTGTTGCACCTGTCGTTTTCAGACCCCGTCTCTTCCTCGGCCCTCTTAGTCGCTATGATATCTGCGACGGAGTGCTCGTCGCGCGGCATGCTCTTGATGGCGCTGGCCAGCACGCCCACCGACGCTTCCATGGCCTGCACATCGGCAGCGCTATACTCTCCAGAGAACACGCGCGGAAGCTGGTGCACCGGCTTGTCGTTGAACGAGTAGCCCGTGGCGTATCCCGACAACGGACGGTCCACCCGACGCTGCTCAACACTTGCATCCCGTGGCTCAGTGGTTCTTCTGCTGTCCACGGAAAAGCCATTATCAGAAATATCCTGCGTAGCAGAATCGCTCTTCTCCAAGTCCTCATGCTTCACTCCAACTGATGAGGCAGAGGACGCCGAGGACTGGAAAACCGACAGTGCGTAAGGAAGGCACGTCATCTGCTGTCTCTGCTCACTACTCAGCACAGACTCCAATAGAGCCACGCGCTGCTGCAGCTCCATGTTTGCCGCCTCGTAGTGCTCCAGCCGCTCCTCCTTCGCCTGCACCACCTGCTTCAGAGCAGCAATCGCAGACCGTGCATGGCCCAGGTCGCGGATTAGATAGCGGTGCTGGTCGACCAGCATGTGGTTTTCCACCGCAAACCGCAGCTCCCGGTTGCTCAGTGCATGGAACTCGTTGGGATCCGGCGATCTGAATACTTCGGCCAGGGACGCCATTGGTGCCAGCATCCGCGCGTCAGGCAGGGCTGGCCGCGTCGCTCGCACGTACCCGCCAGACGATGGTTGCCCGTGGATACCGTTGGCCACCCGCGCCATGTCGATGGGCTGGTACACGGGCAGAGCAGAACCCAGGTGATTGTCCCATTGCGGCGCATAGCCGCCAGCCTGCTGCTGGTAATCAACTGGGTGGTTAGCAACTGGGTGGTTACCAACGGGATGCTCCACGGAACACTGCTCCATATCCACGGCTCCGGCATCCTGGGCGGGCTCGCCCGAATAATACGCCGAATACACGCTATCCGGAGACTCCGCCTGCTGTGCGCAATACCGCTGGTCCGCCGACCCCATAGACTCTGCAGCGGGAGATCCACTGCTGTCCGAGTCCACCGATCCCTGCGAGCCCGGGGTGCCCGGCGACCTGACAAACCTTCCCACCCCAGTAGCCTGCTGCTCGGCAGATGCCAGCTCTACCCGTGGACCGGCTTTTCCTCTGAGAAGCTGCGCGATGAAACCCGACCCGCTTTTCCTCCCCCCACTCCGTTTCTTCGCCCCATCCTTAACGCCGCTGCTACTATCCTGAGACGATAGCAGATTGTTTATCTGCCCCGGCTGTTGCTGCTGCTGCTTCTGCTGCTGTTGCGAGAATATGCGGATGGAGCCGGAGGACGCCGAGTGCGCCAGCGTGCGTTCGCTCCGAGTGTCCCTGGAGGAGGAGCCCTCAGAGGACGTGGGGGAGGCCGTGGGCGACTGCAGGGATCCCGAACCAGCGTGTTTCAGACGACCCAGCAAAGACACTGAGCGGCCGTGCTGCGACATGGACCGCACAATACCAGTGTTGTTTGTGCCACCCACGGGGTCTCTTTGCTGCCCGCCAGAGCTACCGTTTGCTGCCGGTGGGTCTGCTGGGTTGATCGAGCCATAGAGACCGTATGCAGAAAACCCCACCATGTTTGAGGTATTGCGTATGCTGTTGTTATTGTTATTGTTGTTGTTATTGTTGTTGTTTGCGTTGGAGAGTGATTTCTGTTTGCGTATATGCTTGGTCATTTTATTTCTGGTGGTTGATGGGCGATCCTCTGGATATATCGTGTCGTCAGATAGTAATACTGGTTGGCTGTTCAACAACAGGTCTTCTTGGTCACACATAAAACTAAAATGAAGAAAAAAAAAAAGTATAGATATTGTTTTTTTTTTTACTTTTTTTTTTTAAGAGTTTCAATAGATATAAAAATAAAATATTTTTTTAAATGTTGTCGTTATATTAAAGAAAAAAAATTGCGAAAAATAATAGAAAAGTAAGAAATGAAAAAAGAAAACAAAACAACAAAAAAAAAATTTAATAGTCAAGAAATAATAATAATAATAATAATAACAATGGCTTTTTTTTTCTTCCTTTCATATCCAAAAGTTCTTTCACTATAAAAATAAAATGTATCGAAAAGAAAAAAAGAAAAAAATTAAATGCCAATATATATATATATATATATTTTCTTTATTTCCATTATTTGTATAAACAAACAAAAACATCTTTATTATCCCTCCCTCTTTTTTTTTCTCTATTTGTTTTTTTTTTTCTTGTGCATTTAACAAAAAAAAAAAAATTGTTCTAATTGTTTTTATTTTGTTTTTGTTTCTTTATTTTGCTACTACTGCTTGGCCGCAAATTTCTATTTACAGACTTGCTTGTTGGAAACCATATTGTATATTCCACAATATACCTTGTTCTTCATACTTTTTTTTTTTAATTCACCCTTTGTTTGTTATGTTTTTTTTTTTTTGTTTTTTTGTTGAAAACAAAAGAATTCTGATAAATGTCTGTTTTTTTTTCAAAAATATATTGTATATTTGTTGGTGGCTGAATTTCTAATGTTTCAAATGATTATTTTATTCTTATATCCATGTTCCCTCCTTTCCACCCCCCCCCCCAATATGAAATTACAGTGGAATTATTTTTATCGGGCATTCATTATAGAGATGTTTTAGGAGATGGAGGGATATTCTGATAAATCAAGCCGACACCAGTCCTTATGTTCCCGGGGCTACTGCTAATAAACATCTCTCTTTATCTCTCTTTCAGTTTATCTCTATTGGAAATAAAAAGAAAATCTAATTGACTAAATTTTTTTTTTGTTACCAACCCAGGATCTTCTGCTGCATATCATACATCATCAGCGCAATGCCAAACAACGGCGCAGTGGTCAGACACCTCGGAACCGTGCCCTTAAAAAACGCCAACGGACCCTCCGCAGCCCAGATCCTCCTGGCACAATCACCCAGCCCGCGGTAAGCCGGCACAGGCTGCACCGACGACTGCAGCCTAGTCTTGATCACATCCGCCGGCGTAACCGTAGCCGCAGCAACAATGCCAGCAACAGTGCTGCCCGCCAAAACGCTCAACGTCGACGGCTTCCCCAGATCACCGTGTAAACGGGCGTGCATTTTCTGGGCAAACAAGGCCTGCAATGGGAAGAAAATAAACGAAAACGGAACGTCCCGCAATAACGTCGCTGCAGTACCCCTGTAGAGCCCACGAATGCCCAGATGGCGCACAATCCCCATGGCTGTAACCTCCGAGGCCAAAGCTGCTGTACCGTTGCTCTGTGTGGTGGTAGTAGCAGCTACCTGCATCTGGATCTTGACGATCTCCATTGGATTCGTCGCAATGACCTGGCACAGCCCCGCAGTGGCACCAGCCAGTGCCCCTTGCATCACAGGCAATCGATCAATCGTGGTACCCGCTCGGTCAGCTAGGATGCCACGCATGATGTCGTTGACTGCCAGCTTGATGGCCTTTTCGGGCGTCACGCCTGCCAGATTGGGTACGAGGCCGCGGTACAGTCCCTTGATGCCTTCGGTGCGCACGATTTTCTGAAAACAGTCGATGCCCCCGGAGTATGGCAGTTTGCCGTTAATGGGTTTCTGATTTTGCAGTCGTGTTTTGACCATGTCCAGCGGGAATATTATCGAGACACCCGTGACTCCGGCCATTGCGCCGTTGCCCAGTTTCGCCAGGAGTCTATAAAAATAAAATAAAAATTATTAGTAAAAGTGGATAAAAAAAAAGTAAAAAAATAAAATAAAATGCTTTATTCTTTGAATTCAATTACTTACTTTAACGCTGGTGTGGGTCCATGTGTGACTGCTTGTGTGGAAACGGTCGTTTCACTTGCCATCTATACGATAATATATGTTCACTGTCTAGACAAAGTGTGAGGGACTGAAGAAGCAATAAAGACAAAAGTATGCAAGAAAAAAAAATAAAAGAAATAGGAATAAGAAAAAAAAGGAATTGTGCGGGATAAAAAAAAAGCACTACTATATTATAAATAAAATATTCCCGCCACAAAAAAAAATCCAAGTATTTTAATGCGTTTCTCTGAGTCTATTTTTTCCTCCTAATTTCTATGTGAAGATCCAGAAACGATATGACGCATTTACTTACAAAACAGGTTAAAAATTTTTCTTATAAACCAGAAAACAATAAAAAACACTATCTATCTCCAGATCAATCGACGTTTTTTTTTTCATATCGATTTCATCAACAGGTAGAGGGTATCTCCGACCACAAAGTTCTGCAAATGACGAATATCCCCCTCCAAGCACATCAACAGTCCACCAAACGACACAAACGCCGACACCTTCGATCCACCCGCATCATCATATCGATAAACCCTGCCAAACATCACATAGTCAAAGTCATCCGCCAACGACCTCTCCTCCCCACCAACATACTCCCGCCAATTAGCCTCCCCCTTACCAAACGCCGCCTGCTCCTTATTACCATCCCCCATAGAAAGTGAAGTGGCTAGAGTCAGCTTGAACCGGTCACCGGCGTCCACCGGGTAGAGCTCCGAGTTGATGTCAAGGATTAGACTCATGTCGTGCGTCTGGCTGCGACCGTCGATGCGCGAGACGCGATCGAATACCTTGCCGCCTTTGTTGATGTCCTTTACTTCAAAGGTGTCTGTGAACAGTATGTTTTCGCGCTTATCCATGATTAATTGTGTAAAAAAAAAAAAAAAAATTGAAAAGTAAATAGAGAATTGAAAAAAAAAAACAAAAAATAATTAAAAAGTAATAAAAATAAAAAAGTATAGTTAATCCTTTGATTCCACTAAAAAAAAAATTTTTTTTTTTTTGGGATGCATGGATTTAAAGAGAAAAAAAATCATCAGTACAATAATTCGGCAAGACCAAAAAGGCATTTAAGAGTATGGGAACAATTCACGTGCCATTTTCGCTATTACTAGTAGTAGCATTACCTGGATGCAACGACGAGTGGACAAGCTCCAGAGTGGCCGCAACATCCAGCATATCTCTCTCAATAACCTGTGCCCAGTTCCGCACATCCCCAAGCTCCTTCAGCGCATCATTGAACTGGTCAACCATCTTGGTCCACTTGGCCGTAGACCTGACGTGCTGCTGGACAAGATGTGCGCAATCCCTGGACAGTGACTCGATTTCGCGCTGGTTGGCATGTACGCGGGAGAGCTGGGAGGAAAGCGATGTGGTGGCGGTGTCGCAGAGATCGCCGATGTCGCGGATGGCTTCCTTGCGCAGTTGTTCGGTGGCGCGTTTGTGCTCTAGGGTGGCGGATTGGTGGTCGCGCAGGATATCGCTAAGAGACGACATGCAAAAGAAAATGTGAGAGGTTTGTAGAAGATGAATATTTTATATTTGTTTTGAATGGTGATTTTTTTTTCGCTTCTTTGTGGCTGATCTTGTGTTTGTTATCAATCATTGTGTTATAGCTCTTACTCACGTTATTTTTTTTTCTTGTTTTTGTTTTTCATTTTTTTTTTTTTGTCTAAACGCCAAGTTATTTTGTTAGCCACAAAAGATCATCGGCTCGTCCTCAACAACAAAAAAAGGGGGATGTAATTGTAGAGATTTGGATAAGGAACCTAGGCCTCAAAAAAAAAAAAAAGATGAGTCACACAAGCGTATCCTTTCCACCATTGCCAACTTTTCATTTTCATTTTCTCCTCTCTTTTTCTTTTCTTTTTTTTTTTTCCAAAGCTATCTGACCAAGCCAGAGCCTTATTTTTGCTTTCAATTCTTTATCCTCCCTACCTCTCCATCTTATCATCTACCATGAGCACTTTTGGCAAAGAGTACCGCGTCACCACGTACGGCGAGTCGCACTGCAAGTCCGTAGGCTGCATAATCGATGGCGTGCCCCCCGGCCTGGCATTGACTGAGGATGACATCCAAGTACAACTAACACGCAGACGCCCCGGCCAAAGCGCCCTAACCACTCCGCGTAACGAAAAAGACCGCGTCACGATCCACTCAGGCTGCGAGTTCGGGTACACCCTGGGCACCCCGATCTGCCTGACAGTGGCCAACCAGGACCAGCGGCCAAGGGACTACACAGAAACAGACTTTTACCCGCGTCCCTCCCATGCTGACTATACGTATTTGCAGAAATACGGCGTCAAGGCGTCATCGGGCGGTGGGAGATCGTCGGCGCGCGAGACTGTCGGGCGTGTGGCGGCGGGCGCTGTGGCTGAGAAATACCTGAGCGAGGCATATGGCGTTGAGATCGTCGCTTTTGTCTCAAGTGTCGGCAGTATCGAGATGGATGCGGTTAGCAAAGGCATGGGCAGCGAGACGTTCCAGCGGCTTTTGGGTAGCATTACACGTGAGCAGGTGGATGCCAACGCAGTGCGGTGTCCCGACGAGGCAGCAGCTACGCAGATGCAGGAGGAGATTCTGGAATGCAGTCGTGATAAAAACTCGACTGGCGGCACTGTCACTTGTGTCATCCGCAATGCACCGGCAGGACTGGGCGAGCCGTGCTTTGATAAGCTGGAGGCAATGTTGGCACACGCCATGATGTCGATCCCCGCTACCAAGGGATTCGAGGTGGGCTCGGGCTTTGCCGGCACACGTATGCTGGGCAACGAGCACAATGATGCATTCGAGGCTGATGGCAACGGCAGTCTGCGTACACGTACTAACCATTCGGGCGGCATTCAGGGCGGCATCTCCAATGGCCAGAACATCTACTTCCGCGTCGCTTTCAAGCCCCCCGCTACTATCTCGCAGGACCAGCAGACTGCTACCTATGATGGCGCCGACGGCGTACTGGCTGCGCGTGGCAGACATGACCCCTGTGTCGTGCCCCGTGCTGTGCCTATTGTCGAGACCATGGCTGCCATTGTCGTGATGGACGCTGTGCTGCAGCAGAATGCACGCTCGGCCACACGTTCCCTGCTTGCTCCTGTGCCTGC